>BPLR01006219.1:0-34571 GCA_021605095.1 Caerostris extrusa
GCTGCTGCACAGAATATTTCAAACACGACATTATGCTTTAATTTGTACTATAAGAAACCCGTCATCATCTGAATTAAATGTCAAAATGTGTTTTATTTAGATTGCATAATTTAATATGCTTGTAAACGAAGTAGAAACCCAGAAGTTGTAAGAAGACTGGAAGAAATCTAATCTAATGAACATCAAAACACATAGAAACATTTCTTGAATGTTAAAGGTCTGTACCATTACAGGATATAAAGAGGATTGTCAAATTATGTTAAGATTTTATAAAATTCTCAATACAGATTTGGAAAGAGCCAATTAGAAATCCATTAGTTACCTTTCAACTTTGAATATATAGGGCTTATTGGCTGCGAGCGCTATCAAAATGCAAATAAGTTTCAAATAATTCAATGAATTTGATTTTATACTTGTAGCAGAAATGTTGAAAACGAATGCAAAAATACAATAATCAAAGGTCAAACTAATTTTTTAAAGTACCTATTAAATAACACCCTTAATACACACATGATATTTTGTCTTCTTAAATTATTTGCTGTTATATAAACTCATTATAAACACATTATATATTGATAAAAGACAATAACTTTATTATCTTCGTTGGTAATTAATGTTAAATGCATAAAAGAATCAGTATAAAAAAAAAAAAGTTT
This sequence comes from Caerostris extrusa, assembly GCA_021605095.1. Lineage (NCBI taxonomy): Eukaryota > Metazoa > Arthropoda > Arachnida > Araneae > Araneidae > Caerostris > Caerostris extrusa. The sequence continues at coordinate 657 of BPLR01006219.1, forward strand.
CGATGCAAAGACGTTTTGTAGAAGCAATAACGCTTTTCTTTGATGTAAATTTAAGAATTGCTTGAAAATAAAAATGTTAAGACATTTGATTTAAATATTAAATTTGATATGGCATCTACAACAAAGTGGAAATTTTGTATGGATATGGGTGTGGATGTCACAACTGCATGAAATATCTAGAAGCTTAATCCAATACTGAAATTAAAAAGTAATATATTTTATACATGATCATGCAACAACTTGAGGGGCCAAATTTCACTTATAAACACCACCAGGGGGTGGCCCACCTTTCTTCTTTTAGAAGAGTGTTCGGGAGTATTGACCTTCATTCCATTTCAGACCGAGTCAATCGGTATCCGTGCAAAAATTAAGGAATTCGATATTTACTGTCTATGTGGTACTTATAAAATATAGAAAAATATTGACTTATCCAAAAACGATTTTTATTTCCTTTTGAAACCCTTATCCCTTAGAGAAATACCACTAGCAGGTTGCTGGGAGTGGCCGCGCCCTAACACGTGAGGTTGTGTTAATAGTCCGCATACCATTAAACTAGTTTCTAACCTATGTAGTATGTGGTGCATGTATGTCCACGCTAATACCAACATACGTACATAACATATACAGCCGATTGAAGCGGAGACGAAATGCTAGTACAGTCGCCGCGCGAGCGCGTTTCGTGCCGATCTCGCGTTCTTTTCGCGATTGAAACATCACACCATATCACACGCATCGCTGGCGCATGATTGGCTTTTCAGAGTTGATGCCACATCACGCGTATGCGCGAGATCGGCAGTGAAAGAGCTAATAAAACTCTTCAGCACTATGATTTTGCATTATCGTCCTACACATGCAGGTTTAGGGATAACAGATGTGAATTTAGAGAATACTTACTTTTATTGGAATTTCCAACATATGAAGTAATGCGGAACTGCACAATGCATATTGTCAATTAAAAACTGTATGCATTTTTAGTAACAATAACTAATGCGTAATGTACTGTAACTTAAACTGATATACTTCATAATCTAAAATCTATCCTAAGCCAGTAATTTCACGTATCAGATGCACTGATAATTTTTTTTTCCTAAAAATCTTAATGAATAAAAAAGAAAATCTTGTGGAATTATACCAGGGGATGTTATTATAACCCCCCACAACTTTCTAATATCTTGTGAGCAACATGTGAAAATGATCACCAATATTAAAAACATACATTTTATGCTAACGGTTAGCCTTTCATTTCATATAGTTATTTTCCGATAGAAATATATGGAGAAAAATATATAATAAAATTGTCATAAATAATTCAGCTCCTTATTAATGCCATGTGACAAAGTGAAAAACAGTAAGAAATAAATGGAACTTACAACTATTATTATTTATTTTTACTTATTTATTTATTTATTACTTAACAACATGAGAGTATAGTTTAATTTTATTCTAACAGATGTCTGTAGTAGTCTTAGCGTTGGTTCTGACAGGGGGAAAACTCATTCTCTCGATTTCATCACAAACAATGGCGTAGTTGATTTCCACAAAAAGGTTAATCATTCGACGGTTGCAACAATTTAAAAGACACATGACATGTGTTTTACTTTAAAAAAATCTGATCCTTTCCACAAAGTTGCCCTCTATGTTTAACAAGCAGATGTGACACAACGTTGCCCCACTGCATGAAATAAACATTTTTAGTTTTGCTTAAATTTGATGGGGAAAAAATATCGGCGAATAGTTCAAATTATCGTTTGGCAAATTTTTTAAAGGAAATATTATTCTGAATAATAACTATTCTAGATAAATAATTCTGAATTGTAAATAAAAAAAAACAATATATATATATATATATATAAAGGACACAATTCTATGAATGTAAAAAAATTTACCATTTCTAGAATTAGAAAATAATAAATAAACAAAATAATTAAAATTCCAAAATACATTATATGCACATGTACACACACACATATATACGTGTATATATAAATATATATATATATATATATATATATATATATATATATTATCTGTAAGGATTCTACGAACTAATAAACATGCTTTTTGTATATATTTTATTAATTTTTTGGATCAAGACGATGTAATTGGTCTGATAATTTATGGACATCCTGTATGATTAATTTAATGTACTTTGAAGAACAGAACTAATTCATTTGACCCTATTATTGTTAAAAATCAAGGTACTCTAAATTCATTAGAAAACAAACAAAGGTTTTTAAAAAAATTTTTATGAGCATGTCAGCTTTTAATTATTATCAACTTAAAAAATTATTAACTTCAAAACAATAAAAAGCATTGAATATTTTACCTTTGATTAAAGCATATTTAAAGAAATTATTTTGAAGGAATTTTCAAGTCTGGTTGTTTGTTGAAAAATTATAGAACCTTCTTTTACAACTGTTAATTGATTGGATGACGGCTTTAAGTGCTTCTATTTTGTTGAAAGTAAGCTCAAAACTAAATATTCCTCAAGAATTTAGATAAACCATTTATGATGTTATATCAAGCCTTTGCAAATAATTATTCTTAAAAGCATGTCCTTAAATTACGAGATTTTTTAAATGTTAATTTTTTTTTTTGCAAGAGTTAAGTAGACATTGTCAGATTTAAATTTACGTATTAAATGATAGCAAATAATAAAAAAATAATTTTTGGAGTCTAATATTAGGGAATTAATATTACTCGTGGCGAATTGATAATGTGGGCTACTAGCATGCAGAATGATTAAAGTTCTCAAGTGGCACTCGTTGCAGTCATTGTTTTCAGAACAAAGGAGATTGTGGTAACGAATGTAATCGTCTCAGCATAGATAGTCAAATTGCTCGATGAGAGATTTTTTCCGTTTTGTCTTATACGACAAACAAATAAGGAGCAGTTACCCCTAAAAGTTCCCCTCGGAAGTTAAGATTTTTATCTTCAACTTTCGTCAGTGGAGTATTAAAGAAATGCATAAAGGGAACACGAGACCCACTGATATACAACAACAGCAACAACACCAAAAATTGTAAATAATTCGTTAACTTTTCTTGTAAACAAAAATAAAATGCTTGTAATAATCACAATAAATCAGTTAGCCAGAAAGGCTTTTCTGAGTCAAAGGAGGCTGTGAATCATTGGAAAGGAGGAACCCTGGAGAAACCTTAAGTAATAGCCTTTTGGTTTGAGAATTCGGAAAGCTTAGTTCGAAATCCAACAGTCAGAAATTCCTATGTCTACGCATAGAATAATCATGATAAATCTGTTTGCCAGAGAAACATTTCTGAGTCAGATGACGTTATTAACTACTAGATGTCGTCTCTGGAAGTGGTCGTTCCAAATTGCAATAGATTGTGGAAGTGGTTGAAGTGGCTAAAAGTGGAAGTGGTCATTCCAAATTGCAATTGCAATTATATCTACATAATATAGCAGACCATTTGGTGCATTTTGGATAACGCTGTATCTGCTACATATTTCCCATAACAAAAACAAATCTTTTATCAAGTACTCCCCATTTAGAAACAATATTTTTATTAAAAAAAAAAAAATACTGTTTGCACTCCTTTTGTAACATAAAATTTTAAAAGTCTAACTAACCTCTGGCTAGTTACAGGTCATTTATCGATTTGCTGTCTATAATTCTTACGACCCTTAAAATACGTATTCAATGAGAAAGACCATGGAGAGTGACGTCGGATATTTGACTAACCAATGCTATGATAAGGTGCTAGAGAAAAATACAGAAATTATTCACTACTGCTATTATTTACTATTACTTACTGTTCAGAAATTATTTACTACTGCGATATTTAAAACCTCAAATAAGAACATGATGCTGATTAATGTAAAGGAACTGATATATACACAAGAAATACCCAAGATGAAATTTTTTTCATTTTTTAATATTCTATGAAAAACTCGCTTGCTGACAAATGCATTCTGTAGTTGTCTCTCTTGTCTTGATCGCAATCGCATGGTAAACAACACCATCGGACAGATCTGCCATCACTGTCTTCTGAGATGCTCACCGAGGTTTTTCTCTTCAGAATTCTTCTTATCATGGACTGGACGCTTGTCCGAGGGCCTAGTTTCGTGACATTGGGGCCGGGCTTGAGTTCACTTGGATCTAGTGGTGACATCTTTCGAGGTATACGGGATCTTTGTTACGTGACACCTGAAAAATAATTAAAAGGGGAAATTAGAAATATCAAATGTTTTTTTTTTTTTTTTTTTTTTTTTGTTTTCAAAACCTTAAACTCTCGCTTGCCTCAACCCTGGATTGAAGACAGTGAGTAAAGTTATTCCCATAAAATATATGAACGAATAATAACATACTAGATGAAGCGGTTTTTTTTTTTTTTACTGGAAGAGTTTTGGCATTTCATTCGGGAGAGAAGAATCATATTCTTTGACAAGCACATAACATCATTCAAATTCACAGCAGATAAGAAGTGTTTTGGATAGTTATATTACATACAATTAGTGTTTTTGTTATATTACATACAATTAGTGTTTTGTTCTAATGAGAACAATCTGTCACTCAAATCTGATAGCAGATAATCAGTGTCATATATAATGAGACATCATGAAATTAGCTATTGTCTGTGCGATCTTCACATATCGAAACAATTACAGATTGAATACGGACTACACCATGAGTTGCTACATCGTGATGGGTGATAGACCATGGGCTGAGAAAATGTCTACTCAAATGAGAAGTGAGAGAAGCTGACACACCGTCCTCTTGACGGATTGTCTTGAAAGGGGTTTTTGTAATAGAAAGGAGGGCGACGAGTCGACCAGAAGTGTGGTTTTTGTTTTCTTTTTCTTTGACTGAATAGCCGGAGTTTCCTCCTGTTTTTGAAAGTGAACCCCTGTGGCACCCCTTAATTATCACACGGGCGTGCACCACGCCATGTGATAATTGAGGTCTGCCGCAGAGCAGGCGATAATTTTCAACGTAGTTGTGAGAACAAATTTTCAAATCAAATTTTATTTTTAATTTTTAATTTTTTTTTTATAATAATCCAGTGTTCTGTATTTGTATATATATTGTGATTGTAAATAAAACTTAAAATGTTCACATGAACCTGAAAGTAGCCCTTTTCTTCTGTTATAGGTCTAATATATGCCGAGACGTTACGATGTGCTTAAGCATAGATTCTATAAGATTAAAAGAGCATTTAAGTCCTAAATCAGAAGAATCTCCAAAATCCAATGATAAGTATTTTGGAGGGTAACGTTACAGATTTAACCAATTGCCATATATTAAGTGATAAAGATTGTATACGATTGAAATATTTAATGGCAGCTTCATATACAAATGTGTTAATGAAAAATGCAACGAAATTAAAATGCATACAAGAAACGTAAAAAAAAAAGAATGATGCCCAGATCTTAAAATTCTGTAAAGTAGACGATTAAAAAAATCCAACATATCCATGACGTCCTCTATAGTATTAAAAGAGGCAGTCAAAAAAAAGTTGGAAGTCATATAGTCTCGTGCTATATTGTTACATTATCGTCCATGAAAGAGTTACCATCTTCAAAAGTAAAATTTAACTTTGCAAGATGATTTGCCAAAAATATTTAGACATTGAAAGGCTGTTGTAACGTCTCTGCCTACAGTAGACCTATAACGCCTTCAAGGTGAGGAGCCATTTAAGGTTCATGGGAACACTTTAAATTTACACACACAATATATACACATTTACACACACAATATATATATATATTGTGTGTGTGTATATATATATACAGAACTCTATTTACAAAAGGAAATTAAGGATATAAATTAGATACACAAGTGCAGTTCACTTCAAGTTCGGAGATTTCCAGAATTCTCGAGTCTACGACGAATCTAAACATGTGCGGCAAACTTTAATTGTCACACGGCTTGACATACGAAACCACAAAGGGGCCACTTTGAAAACAGACGAAAACTCCGTCCTTTTCAATCTGTTCTGAGAAAAAAAAGAAAAAACAACACTTCTGGTTGACCCGTTGCAGAGTTCTCTCTCCTTCTTCACAAAAAAAAAAGAAAAAAAAAAGACCCCCCTTTTTTTTAAGACAATTCGTCAAGAGGGTGAGCTTCTCTCACTTCTCATTGGAGTAAGCATTTCTAAACTCGTGGCCTGTCACCATTCATGATGGAACAATTCATGGTATAGTTTATATTCAATCTGTAGTTGTTTCAACATGTGAAGGTCGCACAGACATTCGTTAATTTCGGGAATCTCATTATCATGATACCGAATATCTGTTATCAGATTTGAGTGACAGGTTGTTCTCATTAATACAAAACTCTAAATACATGTAATAAAACTACTCATAATAAAGCTTCTCTACTGTCAAATTTGAGTAATGGGTTTATTGTATATTTGTCAAATAACATACATTCCTCTCTCCTGGGAATGAAATGCCAAAATTCTTCAATTAAAAAAAAAAAAAAGCAAGAGATTTAAATCAACAGAATTTGCTCCATACCATGAGAATTTCATTTTGGCTTTTGAACAATGTCAAAAATGTTAATCACTGAAGCAAACTTTAATATTAGACAGCTACATAATTCACGACATCCATCTTAACATCACTAACTATTCAAATTGCCGGTTTTTATCATAATCGAGAATTTTTATGCTGTTAACACGTCTTATGGTTTAATGAAACTTTACGTGCTATCTTATCCGCGTTAATCTAACTATTACTCATTAATATTTATGTGCATTCTCTTCAGATGGCTTTACTGTCATTTCATTTAACATTCATTTGTTTTTTTTTAACTTTATCGCCCTTTACATAAAGGGCGTGTTAGAACGTATAAGTCTGGCGGTAAGTCTAGGGCTTTATGAACTTTGTCCATAAATCTTCATTTAATCTCAATATTGCGTGCAGACCGCTTTGTCTTTCAAAGATGAAGTCTTTCTTGTTTTTCATCACGAACGTCTCTTCCACAGTCTGCCTATTTAAATAGATTGAATAGAAAAGGTCTATGACAGAATACTTCATGTTTGACCTGGTTTCTTAAGTCATTTCATCCAAATATTTGCTATGTCATGTAAGCAGCAGCCATTAAACACATGTCTTACTTCATAGTTCTAAAGTAAAGATCATTATAGCCAAGATGGTATATAAATTGGATTGATTGGTATATAAATCGTATTAATTGGTATATAACTTTGATATATACATCGGATTAATTATATTCTTCAGAAATTTAATGTGTCATAAATGGATACACACAGTCCAGTCACATTAATGTGACCACCTGTCAAAAGTCACAAGCTTTTAATACTCCATAAGTATATAAAGGATTTAGGATTTATAAGGATTTAGCATAAGTATATAAAATGCCCTAGGACATCTTTTATATACACTCCACTGCAATGTGCTGCCACCTGCCTTTTGTGATTGGTTATTTCACATTGACGTCGAAAGTAGGTGGTGGTCACATTAATGGGACTGGACTGTGTATTTAGTATGATTTTTCTTTCCTTTTTTACATCAGGTCTTAGAGCAAATCACGAAAATGAATGCATACTATAGTAAGAGGATTATTGCCTTAAAAGATAACTTTTAAGGAGTAACTATATCATATTTGCGTGCAGTGTAAGGACAGTGCACAGAAAACTCCCACCAGATAGATTGATTGTCAACTCGAGATGCTCACATGGTGTTATGCCTGTACCTTTGACCTGTCTTTACCATTGTGATAAATTGTCTCACAAACCTGATCTATGCTTTCACTATTATACAATTCTTTCTTTGGGTGCCCCACGTCTTTGTGCCGCAAGGTCAAAGACAAAATGAAGCTGCATTTTTATCCTTTATCGTGACTCGTCGGTTTTCCTGGAGCAGTCTTTCATTGTTTGAGATCATACAGGTTCATGGACTTGGTCTAGCTGTTGCTGTCAACCAAGTGGAATAAGAAACAACAACATTACTGTATAAGTCACAATAGAAGGTGCAAGAAAGTTACGAAGTTTTTATGAAGTTCTTTTCAATTTGAATGTCCTTAACAATTATTTCGTCATTCCCACTTTGTGTTTAAATTTTAACATACAGACACATTGAAGTTAAAAGAAATACTGTGGGCTTTAGAAAATTGTTATCGATAATTTAATGCTGTATTTTTAATTTTTGGGGATATTTTTCGTAATTCATTATTAGTTTGAGTTTTCTAATGATTAAATTTTGTTGTCTTTGTTATTGCATCAATTCATTTCAGATGAACTCAGGAAATATTGGGTAATTCAGCTAGTCTTCTTCTTCTTCATTGTGAATACATTTTTAATACCTGAAATTAATAAAATTATCAGGTCAAATCGTAAAATAGGGATTGTGGCGTACACTGGGCAGTCGATAAGTGGCCAAATGTGATAACCCAGGTTTCTTGTACTGTTTGCAATTCACTTCACTAGCATTTGCAACCCACTACTTGGCGCACTTTGGCGAAAAGAGTTTTTGACGCTAAATTTCAATGGCCTCTATTCTGCGATTTTTTACCAATGATCAAATGTAAAGCAAGTACATTAATGATTTAAGGAAAATTTTTATTTTATTTTTTAACATTTTCATTCATTTTTATCTGCTTTCTTTTAATATAAGATAAAGGAATTATATTGTAAAATTCTTCTACGTCGAATTGGAATGAAAATTACATGGTAGAAAATATTTCAATTTTCAAAATAAGTAGAAATTCATGATTTTGAAGAAAAAGATTTACATTTTTTCTATTTATTCCATTTACTTTATTTCAAGTAAACAGTTTTCAACAGCAATAAAAAAAAAACAGCGCAAGACAGTGACTTTTTTTTTTTGTATGATCACTCTTGACCATTGTTTCTGTTTACTTTTAAACACAATTGAATACATTCAAAATTCTTTTTTTTTTTTTTTTTTTTAATTTTATTGATAGGTTAGCTAATTTAAACAGATTAGTCTAAACAATGCAAAACCTTCACAGACAATACAACACTGAAATACAAACAGCAATAAATATATTTGAAACAAAATACTTTCACGTGATACTGACACGGACGACGGCTGCTGTTAAATATTATTATTATTTTTATTTAAAGCACGTGCAGCCGTCAGGAACCAGAAACCAGCCGCGTGTTTCCTCAAGGTTAGAATTCTCAGATGCGTGTCTTAATAGCAGAGGTGACGAAATTGAACTGCAGAAACATGTCTATAAAGATCATAACCGTCGAATGTTTATTTGTTTTGCAGATGGTTACTACATTAGAAATATCATATTATTATTTTTTTAGATTAAGTAGTATTTCAATAATTTTTCTTATGAAAGTATCGTGGTTTTCAACAAAATTGATTTCATTTTTAATAATTCGACGATAATTTTAATTATTCTATTATTATTTTTTAATAATTCGATGGTATGGAGAGGGGGAATCAAGGGGATTGTCAGGGCTCAAAAATCGAAAGTTTTTTTGTTCGATTTTCAGATTTTGGTTTAATTTTGTTCCTTGATTTATTATCTTTCTTTAACGTATCATTTACTCCAATTGAGAGTATATTGAAACTCTTTTTTTTTAAACGAAAAGTTGAAGTTGTTTAAACAGTCATCTATTATATCAAAATGGAATTTCCTCAAAATATGTAATTTTGAATTTCAATATGCTCATCTAGAAAACTACTACACATAAAGCATTAAATTTTTTCCACCTAGTAGCAAATGAATTATATTTCAAACTGAATTTAAGTAATTAAAGCAGTTTAATAAACATAGACTTCAATATGCCTTTTTTTAGAAAACTATTATGCATAAAGCATTGAATGCTTCAATATGCTTTTTGTAAAAAACTACTATAAATAAAGTTAAGTTTTTTTTGCACCTAGTAGTAAATGGATTATATTTAAAACTGAATTTATGTAATGAAAACTTTAATAATTTTTTATATTTCAATATGTTTTTCTAATAAAAATAATTAACAATAATTAACAATATTTCAATATGTTTTTCTAGAAAACTTCTATAAAGCATTAAATGCTTCAATATGGTTTTTCTACAAAACTATTATGCATAAAGCATTAAATCTTTTTCCACCTAGCAGTAAATTAATTATATTTCAAACTGTATTTAAGTAATTAAAGCAGTTAATAAACTTATACTTCAATATGTTTTCTAGAAAACTTCTATGCGTAACGCATTAAATTTTAAACCACTAAATGCTTCAATATGCTTTTCTAGAAAACTACTATGCCCTAAAGTATTAAATGCTTTTCTGCTTTTCTAGAAAACTATTACATAAAGCATTAAATGCTTCAATATGCTTTTCTAGAAAACTACTATACAAAGCATTCAAATTTTTTTCCCATCTGGTAGTAAATGAATTATATTTAAAACTGAATTTAAGTAATTAAAGCAATTTAATGAGCTTATTTCATTCTAAATTTAAGTAATAAAGCAGTTTGTTGAAATTTACTTTTCTAAAAATTAAAAATTTGAAAAAAATTCAAGATTTTTGGAAGTATACATTCAATATATTTTTTAATAAACTATGAAAAATAGCCTTTCAAGTTTAATCTCATATTAATTTAGAAAACGTTTTAAACATACATAAAAAATTCAAAGTACGTTTAGTTGTCTCTGAAAAGGTACCTCAAAGTGGGAGATTTTACACATGGGTGTATAGGGTATGCTGAGTTCCTTTAAAAAAGTATTGATTTTTATGAAAAAATATTTTTAAAATAGTGCAAACGATACACGATTTGATAAAGTATAACTTCTAAATTTTTGGTTTTTAAATTTTTTTCATGTTTTTATCATTTTTCTCAATGTTTAGTTTATCTCCAAGTATCCAAGTTTAGTTTATCCAAGGAAGTCAGCCAGCCAAGTTGCATTAGAGCCTAATGCATTAGAGCTTGAGTACCAATCATTGTAATTATAAACAATTTGCATTGCAAATTACAATAACAAAACTAAAACTAATATACTACGGAAGAAAAATTATTAAAATTAACTAATTTGAAGATCTAAAAGATTTGAAATAATGGATCGTAAACTTTTTATTCGGCCATGAACTGGGATATAGCTTGATATCATCTATGCCCCTTGTGGTTTCGTAGAACTATTATAGATAGAGTATTGGTTTTTGCATTAGTTTGCCACTCTGTCATCATTTTCTTCACACCTTAGGGTAATTAGACCGAGACCTACTGTTTAACGTAGATTCCGAAAGACTAGCAAGCATCCATGCCATCGCTAAGATTCGAACCTGAAGCACCACAGGCCAGAGAGCTAGCGAATTGGCCATCAGGCAACGTAGATAGAGCATTTAACCAGTAGAAAACTTATTGTTGCCGTTTTTACGATGTTAGTTAGAAATCGCCATTCAGTACAATTTTTTCTATATGTTACCAATAGTTCTATATAGCAAGCACAATGCTAAAAGTAAATTCTTCAGCATACTTGAAAAGTCATAAAAATGGCACATGCAAGTGATATTATTGGCTGGTGGGTAGGTGATATTATTCGGAGAGACCGGATGTTTTTTTAAAGTGAAACTTCAGGCATACAGTTGCGAATGTATTTGATTAAAAATTTTCGTATTACCTCGATATTATATGCCTGTGACTAGAAAAAAAAATTAAACATTTATAAAACAAACTTTGTTACTTCTCCTTTTTTTTCATATATTATAAATCATATTGGATTGCTAATTTGCCTAGCAATTCAATTTGCTTGAATATTTTTAAATAAGTCTGTATTGCCTTGGACTCATCTACGGAATGAAAGAGTAATTATTTTTTAAATAAATGTATTGCAAAATAAATATAAAATTTTAAATAAATTAGAATTAAATTGAATGGAAGATAAATGTTTCATTATAAGTTGTTTAATCCTCCAAAATCGGCTGGTTTACCTCAAACGCAAATGAATCTCAGTTAACCTGCCTTGAGCGATCTAGTTTCAGTCAATGAAATTAGGAAATTTCGCAAGTTAAAAACTGGTTAAAATGACATTGGAAAAAAATGAAGTGCATTAATTAATTTAATTTAATAATTTTTCTTTAACTGGAGGCCTTTTGAAAAAAAAAAGAACAAATTTAGATAATTAAATTTAATCAAAATTCATTCTAAATAATTCTTCAGTCAGAATGCAATGTACGATTTGTCATAGTTATTATTTTTAATATATATAATAAAATTAAACAGTATATAAGTTACGTACATAGTATATATAAGATACGTACATAGTATATATAGCACACAAAACTACAAAAAAGTAAACACACAAGAAAAAGCAAATATATATATATATAATGTGCCTGTGTAATTTTACTTTTTATAATTTGACTAATATAGATAAATTAAATTATGTAAGAAGAGGAATAAATTAAAAAGGAATAAAAAAAAATAATATAAATTAATATTTACTTAAAAAACGTAAAATAACGCTAAATATATTGAGGATTTTATAAAAATTTACATATTATAGTCAGCGCTTGAAAGTTCGTTACTTAAAATTTAATTTTCAAAGTTAATTTTCAATCAACCTTAAAGAAAAAAACAATTTCTAATGATTAGAACATTTGATTATTTTGGCAATAAAAATCCATTTTAGAATAAGAACATATTTTTGATTTACATTTTGATAACACTATTCCTAGTTGAAGATTTACTACCAAATTTTAGGGATAAAAATTTATTGATTTCGTTACATTTCATTAAAAATTTATTTGAATATAAAAACTATAATAAATAAGCATGAAATTTAAAATTTCGCTACTGTTAAGTGAATGGTGTTGTGATTTTTCAAGTACTGGGTATTTTAACTTTAGATTATTCGTAAGTCAAATATCAAAACTCAAGGTGAATCATAAAGGGTGAGTCATCCTATCAAAGTGATTCATCATATATCAAATATTTTAGACCTTCATATCATACTCAAATATTTTAAATCTTTAGGCATCATATATCGTCAAAAATGAGTCATCATATATTTTAGACTTGCTACTTTGTGCTTTACGAAACGCAATCCCACCTACTAGTAGCCTCTCAAGATTTAAACCTCCTCCCATCTTTTTAGGATCATTAAAAGATTGAATTCTTAATTATTGGATTAATTAGTTATTGGATTAATTTTGGATTAATTATTGTGCCCATTCTTGGGATAGGTACTGGAACTGTCTATTTTGTATGTCTTCTTGATTTCGAATTTGATTTAAAAACATTAATGCACTATACACCAAGCCTCTGTTAAGTGAATGTTTATAAAACCATTTTCCGACAACAACAACATTTAAGTATAATGGAATTTAATAATAAACTAAATTAACAATATGTTTTCTATTGCTATTCTTAATAAATTCCTTCCGAATTTGAAAGATTAAAAATATTATAAGCAAGTAGCAAAGCAAAAATACATTTACAACAATATGTCAACATGACAATTGAAGCTGACACAAACACATAGAAGTCACAAAGCTTTCTAAATTTAGTGCGTTTAATAGCTTCCGAGGGAATAAAGGATCCCTTTTGGCATTTACTGAGAAGCATTCTTAAAGCACACTTACCCATCGGCAGGTGAACCATGCAGTGAAAGCAGATGTTCGTGTCAGCAAGAGAAAGTGCTTCTGAAGAGAAGGAGGGCCTACGTGCATCGAAAATTGGTAATTGATTTAGTTTGTCACTTTGAAGGCTTCTCTCCGTGATAGAAAGGATGTGAGACTCTGCAAGCCAAAACTAATCTTTTCGCATTTTTTGGGGATTACTTTAACGTGATTTTACCATCTTAACTTTCATAATATTTTTGGGATTTCCTTTTTGAGGCTTGGTATTCTTGTTTTTGGGGAAGCAGTACTGGATTTTGCTAAGTTTTTGTAAAAGTTCGCTGGATTCTTAATAAATGGAAGTGATAAGAATTCTTTTATGTTCTTGATTAAAAGGGAACACTATTCGCACCCAAGAATATCTATCTTTTTGCATTTTATTGAAATATTCTTTTTATTCAAGTGCTAAAAAAAGAATACAATAAATATAATTATGGAAATTTTTATGATTATATGTTTAATTTATTGGTATTTTTACCCATAAAATGTATGGATATTGTACTGGGAGAGTGGTTTTTGTGTCCTTGGTCACTTTCAACTTTGTTTATATTTCACGAATTTTTTTTTGCTTATTTATTTACAAAATAATTGATTAATTAGTAAATAATTTAGTAAAAAAATTAATTCAGAATAAAAATTAATGTAGATTGTTCTAAAAATATCGTTTGAAAAGAAAAAAATTTTTTTATTTTAAATTGAAAACGAGATTTTTCAAGAAAATAAAAATCGTTTGGAATTCTATATTTTTAAGTTTGCTGTTATAGGTTTTGTACTTAATATTACATTCTATATTTTATGGGTAACCTGTGCATCGGCATCCGTTTGCATTTTTTGCAATTATTTACACATTAAATTGTTTATTTAATTAGATTTGTACTGAAAAAATCCCCAGTTTTCTAATGCACGATATTATACAATGTAGCATTCGAAATGCTAAAATATCATCATGTCCTTTGAAACATGGCAATTGTGGTTATGAATTTGACGAATAATTTGGTAATATCGTGATGGATTCGGTGAAGCTTCTGGAAATAACTGGAAATTTTACCAAGAGCAATAATTAAATATCATGACACTTTTTTTAGAATACAATAATTTGAAATGTACAATATATCAGCAATTTTAGTTGCAAGAACAGTTGAATATAGGATTTTAGACTCGTTCGATTTTTTTATATGTGTGTGCGTGTGTAAAAATATTTTTCTACAAAGTTAAATACAGTTTAATAACGAACGAAATAAATTTTATAAAAACATTAATAAATACTTGACAAATGTAAGCAAGACAAGCAAAAATAAATATATGATAATCAGTTGCTAATAACTCACAGCGATAAATAAAAGTTCATTGCATGAGATCAAAAGTCTCAGCAGACTTTTTGACTACGAGTGTAAAAGATTTTTATAATTTTTCTTAGGGCTTGCTGTATGAGGTGGGTTTTCCCATTATTCTATTCATTAATACATGCCATGCTAATAACTCTCTCCCACTCACTTCGAAAAGTCTTTACTCATAAATTCTCGAATGTTATCTAGCATCTAGGATTGATAACCATATCGCCTATCTTATCGCCAACTTGGCTATCATTGTAGCCTTTTTTATTGTACAATCCTTAAATAAGCATATTTTTACAGAATTAATGCATTTTAAATATTAAATAAGACAAATAAAACAATATAAAGAACAATTGTGTTATTAAAGTAAAAAAATCGTTTTTGTTGTTTGTTTCATATTTTTATAAGTGACAAAATCATAAAATTTTTTATATTCTCTATCAATGACCGCAATACGTTACAAAAACAAACTCGGAAAAAATGATAATTTATCTGAATAATTATTTAAAGAATATATATTTCTGTTCTTATTTACTATAAATGAAAATCCTGAAAATAACAATAAAATAGTCATTATATTATTCGAAAACAGAAGTTATGAATTTCTCTAATTACAGTAATGTAACCCTAAAAAGAAATTGATGGAACATTGGCGAAATATTGCAGGTTGCAAGATTGGCGACTTCCTCAGGGGTATAGTATTCTAGATTTCCAACAAATGATTGCAAAAATTAATAATTAAGCGAAAATAAATGATTATTTATAGATAATTATTACAAATTATTTATTGTATATTTAGCTATCATGTTGTTCTCAAAATGTTTTATTTTCTGTACTGTTATATATGCCGTTTTTTTCTGCATATTTTTAAAAAGGAATATAAAAAATCTCTAATTTTAAAAAGAAATGGCAGAATATGGAACATTTTCACTTCTTTTAAACAATTAAAGCTTTCGTTTCAACTGAAATGCTAATTGTATACACGTTTTCATTTCTTAAATACAATTAAATGAACATATCCTTCTTTTGAAAGTTATTGCCGATAAAGAATAACGCATACTCATAAATCTTGTAAGAAGTCATTGCACTTTCATACAGTCATGCAGTGGTATGAAATCAATACTCTGTCGCGACGAAGAGACTTAAAGCTCGCATTTCCGAATCACCCTAATTTTTTCATTTCTTTTAAGATTTTAATAAAAGTTTCATTTCTTAGCTTATTAAAAAGATTCCGACATGTATTTTTAGATAACAATTTATAAATTTTTCTGGGTGTGTCAATTTGTTTTGTAATCTTATAAGATGAGTTTAAACTATATTCTCAAAGCTAATAGATTCGTAAATTTACATACTTTTTAAAATTAGTTTGATTATTATTGTTCCGAATACTATCCCACTCGAGGTACACAGGTAGGGAAGCTAGTTAAGGAATATCATTATTCGATTTCTGCTGTTGGTTTGTTCTGCAGTCAATGCTTTGAAAAAGGAACAGATTTGGCGATAATTGTCAGACTCTTACATTGGCTGCCTGGTTGTTCAATGTTTCTTCTATATGCTAAGCAAATGGTTTTCAGTTATCCTTGAAAATCTTTCCCTCTAAAAGTAAAATGTAAGAGGACCATGGGATGTATTTTGGGTAATGATGGATTTGCTACAATTCTGGCGCATCATTGACCAATCACCTACAAGTGAAAATGAACTCGGGAAAGGAAAGAACTATTTTTAGCATTTACATTCTTGAAATATTATTAATAATAATGATAATATTCCATAGTAGTAATATTCAATATGAGTCTTTGAAATACTATAAATAATAAAACTGGGAAACAAATTTAAAAAAAAAATCACGTGAAAATGTTTGCTATTGAAATCTAGGATAATAAAGCTATTTTTTTTAAACAATTTTTATGTATGATAATAATTTTTATAATAATAATACAGTGTTATAAGAATTTAATATAACAATAATATATAATTATTTCTCATAATTTTCTTCTTTTATTTAATTTAGTTTGTTTGTATATTGTAAAAATAAATAAACCATGTTAGGTTCGTTCAGTCAATGATTCGACAGTCAAAATAAAATTATTTAAAAACAAAATAACTGCGATGTGTTTATTCAACTAGCGATATTAAATTTAGATTCCGAGATTTTAAATAGAAGTTCTTTCACTAGAAAAAAAAATTGAAAACCTATTTTTTTCTATTTATTAGTTGAAGAAGATTATGCATTAACACGCAATCACGAAGGTTTTCTCTGTTTTACTTAAAATAGTTTTAGAACAGATGTTCTGGAAACATCTGCTTTTTTTTTTGCAAGTCTTGCTCCATTTATTTTCGTGACCGATTCAAGCTAAACTACAAGCGTGATTTACACCTGACCGCTTATTTTAAAACCTTTGAATTAACATACACAAATCAATCTTATTTTCTGTAGCACAAGTGCAAAAATTAAGTTTGGAAGATTTTCACAGGCTGAAGTAAGTTCTGCTCCAGGATTAATTTCTTAAAGACAACCTGTCAGTCAAACAAGATTAATTAGCAGAAAGAGTACACAAAAACAAACAATTTTAATAGCAAATTTATAAATGCTTTTACAAAAATATGTTTCCTTTTTTATTTTT
The DNA here is from genome assembly GCA_021605095.1 of Caerostris extrusa. Taxonomy (NCBI): domain Eukaryota; kingdom Metazoa; phylum Arthropoda; class Arachnida; order Araneae; family Araneidae; genus Caerostris; species Caerostris extrusa. The sequence continues at coordinate 18,183 of BPLR01006219.1, forward strand.
AAAAGAATATTTTGCTTTGAAAATTTTTAATAAAACAATCTTTTTCATGTGCAAATCCAATCAAAAGCAGAATCAGATCACGCTCACTCTACAAATGTTTTTAATATTAAAAACAAAGAAAATTTTTTGAGTTTATTATTAGTGTTTCTCAATAGAGTTAGTCAGAATTGATTTGGTAAATTTAATGAAAGAAAAAGGAACACAAAAACATTTTTTTCAATTCCTTTTATTAGCTCACACTTTCCCTATACATATCTTGTTCAACTTTTTAATCGTTCATAAAATACTTTTTTATTCATCCACTCAAGTTCAAATACATTTTTTTTTGAACTTGTAGTGTGATGACACTCGATGTTAACACAGTTTTCACAAATATTAATTTCGTAATTAAATTTAATTAATTAATTTTAGTTTTTTAGATTTAAGTTGCATGTATCTAATAATAGATGGTGCCAGAGAAATTTAAAAAAATGAATGGAAATTATTTATAAAGGACTTTCTGCAATAGAGCAAAAAAAAAAAAATAGGAATTGACTTTAAAATTTTTTTTTTATATTACTTGTTTATAGAAATGTATAAAACACACAAAATATATTTTAAATAAAAAATTATATTCTACTTTGCAAATTTTTAATAATCGTTTGTTCGTGAAACCAATGAAAATAAGAATCAGATTAAATTCACTCTACAAATATTTTTAACATCAAAAACAAGAAAGGAATTTTTAAGTTTATTATTAGTGTTTCTTAGTAGAGTTAGCCAGAATTGATTTGGTAAACTTCGAGAGAGAACAAGGAACATAAAAACATTTTTTTTTATAGCAATGTATAAACTCCACAAATTTTTTTTTTTTAAATGAAAAATAATATTCTGCTTTGCAAATTTTTAATAAAACAATCGTTTTCACGTGTAAATCCAATCAAACTCAGAATGATTCATTCTGTAAATGTTTTTGACATTAAAAACAAGGAAGATGAATTTATCATCCAAGAAATTGATTTATTTAATTTGTGCTAAATATGAATTCCATGTTAGTGAATATGAATGGTTTTAATTGATATAAATTTATTACGCAATCGTATATTATTCTTCGCGAAAATAAAATTTCCTTTTAACCTTAAATTAATGAGAAATTTGTATCTTTCAAAATCAACGATTTCCTTCATTAAAAAGGGCATTTGCATGCCATATCTAGCATTTGAAATGAAATATATCTTCGACATATAAATATTTCTCTAAATTATTATTTTGAAAAATTACCAAAAACCAATAATTGAACCATTTTATTTGAAAGTGCTGTACGTCCATTTTTGACAAAAAAAAATAATAATAATAATTAATGATATCATTGAATGCAATCTGCTGTAAGTTTTTTTTTTTTTTTATCTCCAAACAGTTAAAAAAATCCTTTAAAATTTTCATCATTTTGTTCATATGAATTTACGTAGTTGAAGAAATTACAAATATTTATAATTACTTTGAAAGTCATGTACGTCCACTTTCAGCAAAAACATAATATTAGTCCAAAAATTAAACTACATAATTTCTCTGATTCATTTTTATATGTGTAAAAAAATTTCATAAAAAAAATGGTAAAATTGCAGAATAGGAACCGTTGGGATTTGGCATCAAACTTTTCGCCAATGTCCACTCAAGTAACGGGTTGCGATTGTAAGTGAAGTGAATTGCAACCAGTGCAAGAAACACGGGTTACCACATCTGGTGATTTATCGCCTCAAACCCCACTGCCCCCTATTTGTGATTTGGCGTAAAAAAAAATTGGTTTGATAGAATTAAAATACCATATTTAATTTTTCGTAAATGTTCACATTTTGTCGACTTTGAAAGTGGTGTAAGTCTATTTGAGGTCATCAAAAGTTTAAATTTCATTTAATTAATACTTCAGAAACGATTGCATTATAAACTTAAATCAATTTAATATTTAAAAAACATAAAATGATAGTATTACTATATACCAATATTTTTCAAACCATTCAACTACAAATATCTTCATATAGCATAAAAAATGGACTTAAACCACTTTCAAAGAAAATGGCTCTTTCTGCCGAGAATTATTGCAAAAATCGATGCTATTTATCACATCAATCAAAAAGGTTAAAATACTGAGTAAGTAAATATTTGAATAAATGTTTTTTTTATCGAAAATGTAAAATATGAATAAACCAATCAAAGGTTATGAACCAACAGACTGGCTTTGTCCTTCCTTTGAAGTCAACACTTCCTCTAACAGTATGAGTGAAATTTGCCCCAAGGTCGTACCTAGTTTAATGACTGCCTTTCATTAAGAACAAACTTTATTATCTTTCTTGATCTAAGTCTGCCAATGTGTCCTTCAAAAGCAAAAGGCAATGTTCTGCATTGATGTTGTTTTATTATGTCAAGATCATTCTACAACTTGTTCTAAAGAAACTGAACTGAAATAATAAATCCTCTTTTCAGAATTTGTGTTTTATTTTTTAAAAATCCTTGTACGAATTTGGTTCGTTATATTCTTGGTAAATTAATTTATTATTATTGTTTTTTGTAGTACCTCGCTGGAACTCATTTTCCACTTATGTATGTCACTTTGACGAGCTATGAATTTTAAATTTCGGAAAACTTTTAAAAACAATTACCCATCGTTTGCTTGTCGTATGAGATAATACCAAGAAAAGTCTCACCATACAACTTACTATCGATACGATGATGACTGACTTACTATTGTTTTTATCGATGTAGATACATTATTTTATCTATATAGAAATTTTACTATTTTATATTAAACTTATTTCGGAATTTATTATTTGGTAAGCCATTGAGTTTAAATTATATATATATTTAAGTGCAGTTTTGAAAAAAAAAATAATGTAAATAATTTAAAGATTGGTTTTATTTCTTGAAAATTAAACAATCTATACTAATTGTTTAATGGTAATATATATACCATGGTATTGATAATTGTTTTCAGAAACGGACAGATTCGATGATAATTATGACAACATGTATAGAGCATCTAATCGTTAATCTACCTGATTAGTAATTGTGTTTTGAATCTTCTTTATGAAAACAAATTAGTCCTAAAATTCATTCTTTCCTTGACCCTCTGTGGGCTGTTAGTGATATATATTGGTAGGTCACGAGATGTAACGAAGTTAAAAGAAATAGTAAAACACGCAGTTAGCTTTTTTTAGTAAGACGTAGGTACTCTCTATAGGTACTCTCATAGGTACTACAATTCACCCTGATACTTTCGTAATGACGATAATAGACGAGCTCTCTCGATTCCAAGTTTAAGACAATTTATTCACAAAATTTCTACTAAATTTATAATGATATGCGAAACATCAATAACCCCGTTTTAAATATCCTACAAAATTACAATTATGATATTTCTTTCCGCAGACATAGCAAAAGACCTCGCATTATTCTAAATATTTTAAATTAATTCCTTACAACTGCCTAGATGAAAAAAGTTCGCTTCTGTTATTGTTATTATTTTTTTTACATGCAACTGATTTCATCAACATGTACACTTTTGAAATTTTTACTATTTTTCATTTTTTAATTTTATTAAATAAATAAATCTTTAAAAAAAAAAGGGCATTCAATTATCTATTTTTCTTGTTAACTCAAAGGGCATTAGACCACCGCTATGTCTCAACATTTTACAGTGAAGGAGCTTAGTGGCCGCTACGCGGCCAAGGATCTCCGTGTTAATCTACAATAAGAGTAGGAAATAGGTTTGAATCCACTGGTTGCATGCAACAAATCAAAGAGATTCGACAGCTTTTTGTGACATTGTTTGTAAATATCTCGCATCGACAGACTGCATGTTGATGATTTTATTCCATTAAGTCACGCAAAACTGGGCAATCACCTGCGAAATTCCACACGCAGTATTACATCATGTTCCTGACATCTTTCTATCCGTCTGTAGTACGCATATATGGGATATGAGATCCACGATTTATACATAAAAATCGATATTGATTCGTGGTTTTATTGTTATTCTTTATTATTTAATAAAAATAAAATAAAATTCTATTGAAAAATAATAATAAAAAAAAATCTATCAAATGGAATTTGCTGTACTACTTATAAGATTTTGATCTTTACAAAATCCTTATTTTACTCCTTACAATGTTCTATCGTCACAGAAAGGTCAGACAGTAACAGATCGATACGTACATGTGACGTCATTTACTTATTTTCCTTTCCGCATCATATCACTGAATACATTTCTATTCATCGTTCATTGCGTAAAGCTTACTTTTAGGAGTAAATAATAATTATAATTAAAGTATTTCTTTCGTTCTTTTGCAATCATAGATTAGTACATTTTTATGCCTTGCCTCCAATTAATCAATTATATAATTTTAAACCAAATTATTCTTATTCATTAGGTTTTTTATGAGATTTCGCATACAGCAATTTCGTTAAAGGAATTATTCAGTAATTAAGCTTCACGGTAATTAATGTTTAACATGTATGGTTCCATGTAAATTCTACCAGAAATGGCATCTATTATCTCTGATTTCGATGTTTTGGGTGTAATTTTGTATTTAATTTTTCAAAATTATGAACTATAAAAAAAAACTATTAAACTATTTAAATTCAGTATGTAAAAGACTAATATTACTTATATTTAATTTAGATACTTTCATTTTTTTTTGCAACAAAAGGATTTTTTTATTTAAAAGTGAAATTAATATTAATTATTAAAAATATTTATTATTTATATATAAAATAACAATTTATTATATATAAAAATAATTTTATTATATATCAATAAATTTATATATAATATTAAATATTTATTATTTTTGACTTAAGAAGTAATTTAGGTAATAATACAATTCTACGAATTTTTTTTCGAAATTTTACATATGTAGCTTAAAATATGTTCTATTGTATGTTAAAAAAATTCTGACAGTAATGCACAGAAATCTTTTTTTGAAAAGAATTTTAACATAATTTATTAAAAAAACACACCGGTATCACTTGATTTAAATAGTATAGAAAGTTTACGAAAAACATTAAAAAATTCTTAAAAGTGGCATATATTAAGTGGCAAAAGTATTTTATGGCTACAAGGTAGCCATAAAATAAATTTCACTGTTTGAAGGCATCTCTAAAATAATACAAATGGAATGAATTTACATTTCATATAGAGACTGTGAAAGACGAATTTTGTAAAAAACATTAGTAACAAAAGCCCCAAAATCTTTTTTATTGGCGACTTTTAACACTTTCACAAGCAATATTTTAATAACACTGGTAAATTCGTAAGTGTAACACAAGTAATATTCTACAAGGTAGCCATAAAATAACTTTTGCTGTTTGAAGGCATCTGTAAAAATAATGAACGACACGAAATCACATTTCATATATACAAAGCGTGGAAGGCGAATTTCGTCGAAAACATTAGTACCAAAGTGTCGAAATCTTTTCTTTTGGCGACTTTTAACGCTTTTTTTTTTTTGGCGGAATTTGATTACTTATCTGATTGCAATCTTTTTTTATTTTATTTAACAGTGAACTATATAAAACATTGCGATAAAAATCAAGAATATTGTACCCTTTGTAAAAATGCATGGCCAGGATGTTAAGTAAACAAATAAGGTACTTACGTATTAACGATACCTTGTCGACAGACTTGGCGGTTTTTAAGTGTCGCCAATCTAACAGCTGCAGATTTGCTGAGTTTTGACGCCATTTTGTAGTGCTACGAAAATGCGTATTTGCGATTTGCCAAGAAACAGAACAAGATGCAAATTCATTTTTTCAGGAGCGAAATATTTTACCAAAACAAATAAAATGTCCCAATTCCCATGACATGAAACTTTATTTTGGTAAACGTAAGTTTGAATGCAATTTCAGTCAGTGTGCTTATCATGTGGGACTTAGAAAAGACAACTGGTTTGAGGGAAGCAGAATTCCATTTTGTACAGCTTTTGAGATTCATATACTGCTGGTGCGAGGAGTTGACGTCGATTAAATTTTGTGAAAAGCAACTTGATTTATCGGATAACTGTTATAGATTGGAACAATTACATGCGTGAATTATGTGTCTTGGATATGGAGAATAAACCTAAAAAGAAGGTAGGTGGACCAGATTGCATTTGTGGAAATTGATGAAAGTGTTTTGAATTTTGAAGCGTTTTGATTTTAAATGAAGTGTTTTTATATATTTTATTATTTGGAACAAAAATTTTTAAGTGTAGATTGGCGCCACTTAAAAACCCGCCAAATCTGTAGTTGCGGTTGGCGCGTGTGCTCTTTTATTGGCGCAACTGTCGCCAAGGTATCGTTAATACGTAAGCACCCAAAATAATGAATGCAGCAATTAGTTTTCGCGATAAAATGATATAACGCTAAAATCCATCACTAAGATGCCAAATCACGAAGTAAACAAACAAATTGCTGCCGAAGTTCGTTGTAAAACGCTATTTCGCTAAAATTCATTGATAGAAATCGCTATTACGCCAACAATAGTAACTAAACAGCTATCCTGCCAAATTTTTATTCCTGAAGTGTTTTTACACCAAAATTTATCACTTTATCGTTAAATTTTATCCCTATGAGAAATTTTATTTTTAAATTGCTTTTACACCAAAATTTATCGCTTCATTGCTAAAGTTTTCGCCAAATGTTATCGCTTTAACGCGAAATTTTTAGCACTGTTATGCCAAAACATTTATGTCTAAATTGCCTTTACGCTAAATTATGTCTCTTTATCTCCAAAGTTTTGCCAATATTATGGCAAAATTTTAATGATTTGTTTTATTCAAATGTTATCTCTTTAACGCCAAAATATATCATTATTTTTGTCAAAATTTTATACCTAACTTGCTTCTAAGCCAAATTTTATCCTTTAACGGCAAATTATTATGTGGAATTTTGTTTTTCAAAAATATATTATTTTAACAGCGATAATAATTGATATGACGATAAAATTACGCACAATTATTCACTAATACGTCAAAAAAATTTTTTTCTATTATATCACTCAAAATTTTTTTTTTTCTATTTATCAAAAAATATTTCGTGTTGTTTACGATGCCGAATTCGAAAGATTTTTATCATTTTTATCAGTATCAATAAAAAAAAAAAAAAAATATTGAGAGAGAATAACTTACATTTCATTCTTATATATCCTTTAATGAAGGCGAAAATTATCTTTTGTCTCATTATTATTTTTATCCTTTCATAGCCATATTAACTGAATGAAGAAAAACAAGAATTAGAACAACATTACAAAACCACAGAAAAAATTTAATACTTTCCAACAGCCTTTTTCTTACGTGAAGTAACGTTCTAAAATTTAAAAGTTTCATTTTTTCAGCTCTGAATTGAAATAATGGTTGCCACAAAACCTTAACTACGTCAGCAGCAGTAAAAAATAATTATTTGATAATCAAATATAAGTTATTAATGCAAAAAAAAAAATCGTTTTTGTCGTTTTACTGCGCATTTTTCACGTTTGTCAACATCATAAAAATTGTTTATAATTTGTATCAATAGTCGACATACGTTATAAGAACAATCTCGGAATAATTATTTAAAATAATATATATTTTTGTTCTTATTTACTATAAATAAAAAAAATTCTGAAAATAAATTTAAAGTAGCAATAAAATAGTCATTATATTGTTCGAAAATGAAGTTTTTGAATTCCTTTATCTATAGTAGTGTAACCCTAAAGAAATTGGCGGAACATTGGGAAATATTTCGGATTGCAAGATTGGTGACTCTTCAGAGATACAGTATTCCTAGATTTCAACTAACATTCCATGCTTTTTCAGTTTTATTTTATTTAAATTTTAGTTGGTTTATTCCATTACTGCTAATGTTATCTTCTACTGCTTTGTTATTAAATGCCTCACTGTTACTTTAGTTATAAAAATTTAGTTGTAATTGTAAATACGTTGAAAAATTCTTCATAAATTGTGTGTGGTACTGAACATTTTAATATTCCTGGTTGATATTTAGGCCAAAATATGAAAATAGGTGCCGTTGATATTTGGCGATTTTTTTTTAACAATCAAGCAGGCGAGATAATTGGCCAAAATGTGGTAACCCGGTTTACTTGAATTTTTTGCAATTCACTTCACTCACAATTTGAACCCTTATTTTGCGGCTATTTTGAAGCCGAATCCAAACGGCTCCTATTCGGCGATTTTACTGATATGAATTACGTTTGGTTGATGTACTTGTAATATTTTTTTTTTTTTTATTCTTATGCAGCTGGCAAATAGTTAGACAACTTTGGTCTTGGATGCCTTAAGGCAAGCGCTGCACAGACATTACTCACTTTGCATTGCCCAGGGTGCGCGTGTAACTTACGCGTAGATACGGACGCGCGGAGTAACAATGCCCTCGCAACGCTCTACGATCCTATTACTTGGGACCGGGACCTACAGTTTAAAGTGGATTCCGAACCACTACAAACATCCCAAGGCACCGCTGGGACTCGAACCCGAAACCTGGGTACCGAGCGCCAGAGCGCTAGCCACCTCAGGCCATTCATGGCCACACACTTTGTAATATAGTGATTATCATTACATTTGGTTGATGTACTTGCAATGCTTGTAATATAGTGATTATCATTACATTTGGTTGATGTACTTGTATACTTGTAATATAGTGATTATCATTTGCTTCATAACTTAGGAAACAAACATTACAAAAATCAAAACACTAATCGGTTTATTCCATAGATTTAACGATTTGTCACATTATAGAATTACATATATAACCATGGTCTTAGATTATTCCTGTAATTCCAATGAAAAAAATAAATAAAAGATTCGTAAGCAGATTTTATTAAAAACAAAACAAAAACTTATATCCTTCAGAATTACGGAAATAAGAGACAACATTTTGTGAAAGTAATTCATGATATTTACTTAAGCCAATGCAGATAATTTTACTTCATCTTAATTAAATGAAAGTAACCTTCTATTTGTTGACATTGATTTTATTTCAAGAGGCCTTTTACACTTTAGATTAGTAAAACTGAACACTTATTTTTAGTTTCTTGATAAGAAAAAGCTTTCGGCCTTCATTTGAGAACTTTTAAATCAGAATGTGTCTTATAGTTATACCAATAGCTTTGCACCAATGAGGTTATTGCTATGGTAACGCTTGTCAATGTAAAAAATAAAAAAAATACAAACAATGAAACCTGTAATAATGAAAAGTTCGGTTTTTATCTTAATTTGATTACTTTCTGAAAACTAATAGATTCAATAAAGTTCTATTTTAATTAAATAAAAAAAATAAATTTTTTTAAAACGAATCTGCGATTTTATTGATATATTTTCTTATAAAATAAATAATTAGCATACATTTTTGATAGAAATCTAATTTAAAAAATAATGTAATATTACTTGAATGATTTCCATGGAATTTTTTTCATTACTTATTAGCCTAGTATGCATCTAAAAGATCATAAATTGATAAAAAAATATTATATTATTTTATTATATTATTTTTATCTTTTTATATTATTATACTACATTATTATTACTATATTATTTTTTTTTCTATATTATTTACTATATTATTTTAAACATGTTTGATTTCCGCGTTTACTTTCCTCATCAATATACTACGGCATTTTTGAAAAGTAGATTTATATGACAACAATTAAATGAATTAAAAAATGGATGCATTAATATAATAATATGTTTATTATCGTTGCATTATTTTTAGCTAAAAATTCATCATTAAACTGGAAAGCCTTTCATTAAAGGAATTTATTTGTTTTTATTTGATTGATTGATTTGCCATTGTTAACAGACGACTGCGAATTCATTTGGCGCCAATGAGATTCTATGATTTGGAAGATTTGCTTTTGCAGCCCAAGTTCAGGACAAACAACAGATAGTGTGTCTCTAACTTAAATATTACATTTATATGCTTGTTAGGTTTTGTGTGTCAAAATAGAAAAAAAAAAAAAAACTTATTTAAATATTAAATTAATTAAATTGAATAGAAATTAATAAAATAAATAAATTAATTACATTAATTATTACTCTTTCTCTTCCATGATAAATTCATCAAATTTTATACACATTTCTCCAGAAACTATGAAAGTTACAAGCAAAAATTTTTTATGGGGCTGGAAGGACATATTTTAACAACTCATTTTCCTCTTTTTTAAAATATAAATTTAATAAAACATTTAACTAAGGGTTACTTTATCTCTGCTATTTTTTCATTGCATTGGCCTACTCCCCCAAAAAACTTATTTCTATAAATGATAAAATCTCAATATGCAGATTTATGTTTATTTTTAAATTATAAGTAGGGAAAATACTAATTTCAAAAATATGATATGATAAAAGTGAGTTTAAAGATCTTTACATACTTTTTCTGAGCTGTTAAGCACTGGAAAAAAAAGCATAATTTGCAAACTTCTGTTTCTCTAAATTTGTGATGTACAATTGCAAAGATAAAGATTCTGCATGTTTAATCACAAAATAAAAATAGATGAATTCCACTTCACACAAGTATCTTTAAATCTACTTCGTATTAATTAAAAATCAATTTATTAAAATTTATGCATGAAAACTGCATATAATAAATTATTACTTTTAGATTTAAAAATTTTTTTTTTTCTTCTAATGCAGCTGGCAAATAGACCGTGATCTTTCCGCCATAAGGGCTGCGCCGATGTTTACTCACTTTGCATTTCCCAGAGGCGCGTGTAACCATGATGGTAAAAAGCCACGGACGCGGGCGTAACAATGCCCCCGCAGCGCTCTACGATCTGACCAGGACCGTTGGGACCTACGGCAAAGTGGATTCGAACCACTACAACACCTATGGGCGAAGCCGGGATTTGAGCCCGGTACCTGTGGTACCGAACGCCAGAGCGTTAGCCTTTCGGCCATTAGGCCCCTGATGGCCGATTTAAAAAGTGAATAATTTATTTTCTGCTATCCGCAGGAACATTTTGCCACCAAATTGGCTTAAAGTATTCTTTTTAATTTATATTAATTTTTAGATTTTTGCATTAAAATTTGTTACTCGATTATAATTATAATAATTTTTTTAAATATACTCTACTTTAAAAAGGCGAGAAATTTGGTTGATCTGTTGAATTCGTTGCCAAAATTCTGTTTGGCAGCCTAAACGTTACAGCATTTATTGCAAATAAATCATTAACTAATGCTTATTAATTCTAGAAATTTCTTTCTTTAATAAAAGTGCAGGGTAATTAAAAACGCGTTCTCTATATGAGCAACTAGCTCTCATACCGTTCACAGAAACTGAACAAGATTTTGATTTAAGGTATTTTGATACATGCGATCAAAATCATATCAAAAACAACAATTAAACTTTCACAATTACGGTTATAGTGACAAAATTTAAATAGCAATATCTATTTTTATTGAAATGTGATGTCCATAGTGAGAAGCCATAAATAGCGTTGGAACGGGATACCAACCGGGACTCGAACCCGAAATCAGTAGCTCCTTTACCGAGCTCTAGTCACTTGGCCATCAGGCCCCTAAGATGGAATGTGCAATATATAATTATTATTTCTTCACAGAAAGACTTGTATGTAACCAAAAATGATTGTTCAATATAGGTAAGAGGAAGATACTTCGAAATATGTTAGCGATGTAAATTCTTATATTAATTGAAATAATAATGCCAAAATATCTTTTACTGATTTGATTTTATATAATTTTGGGAACTGATAATTTAGTTTTGCACTGATACTTAAAGCTGTTGAATAAATGTAAGTTTTTTTTGTTATGTTAGAATTGATACAGTGATCCTTCAGAGTATAAATCATAAATTTCCTGCATATAAGCACCAATGCCATGTGCGTCATAGATTTGGAGTGAGTATACACTCATGGCGATACTCCTGGAAAATTTTTAATGTAAAACCATCAAATTTGAAAATACTTTTTCTGCCGGGACACTTTGAAGTGAATAGACCTTTACTACCGAGAAAATGCCAACAGTAAAAGCGATTCTTCTAAAACTTAAGGAAAGACGTGCATAACATGGTGAACGATGGAAGCAGAAGAACGAACTTTCACTTGTAAAAGCTGACGTAAAATGTGACACTTCTGCCCGTATCTATGTGTGCTAACTAGTGCATAAAAAGGGCTGTGAATAAAGTACATGGGGTTGCACAAAATGATTTACAAATTTGGCAAAATTAATAACATGCTTTGAAATCGCTGTTCTTAGATCCCAGACTTGGCAGTGCCTAGCCCACGAGCCCATACGCACCCATGATTGAAGGGGAAGCGGAAGCAGCTTTCTGTTGTGAGGGGGCACCCCGTAGTGAAGTCTGACTCTTTGGCTCCGTGACGCTCTTTACAGTCATAGGAGACCGGGACCTCACGGCTTAAAGTGGATTCCGGAACCACTACAAACATTCATGGGAACAGACGGAATTCGAACCTCGAAACCTGTGGCACCAAGCGCCAGAGCGGAGACACTCGGCCATTCAGGTCCCAAATGTGTGAATGCCAACTGGCACGCGGTGTTCCGGTGTGGTCATCTACCCGAGTACTGACCGCGCCCAATGATGCTTGACTCTTCATGGTGATCTAACGAGAACCGCATATTCAGCATGGTATGGCCGCTGGCAAAGTTTCCGCATCTATGCGTGAAACTAATGCATACAAATTTCCTGCATATAATTATACGCTAAATAGGTTAAAAACTGGAGTGGGAGTGTAATCACTGGCGAAGAAATTTTTTTCCTGGAAATTTATAAGTAAAACCGTCATGTGTAAAATACTTTTTCGCCAACGTAGAAATTGAATAGGATCGCACTGCCAGAGAAAAAGAGTAAACATTCTTCTAAGCTTAAGGAAAAAGACGTATAATACATGGTGGAATCATGATGGTTGGAAGACGAGCTTCACAAAAGCGTGATACAAAATGATGACACACTGCCCGTATTCTTATGCAAAGTGCTAGTGGTTAAAAAGGGCTATGAATAAAGTACATGGGGTTAAAAATGATTTACAAATGGCAAAAATTAATCATGTTTCTGTTGCTGGGAGTTTCTCATCCCACCCTGGCAGGCCAAGCCTGCACTTGTTTGCCACGTACGTTCTCCAGTATGATTGAAGACGGAAGCAGCTTCTGTTGTGAGGGCACCCGTAGGTAGTGGTCTGACTTTTTGGCTCCGTGACGCTTTCTTACAGTCATAGGAGACCGACTCTACGGCCTTAAAGTGGATTCCGAACCACTACGAGCATTCATGCGGCACCTGTGCGGAATTCTCTGAACCCGGAAACCTGTGGCACCAAATGCGCCAGACACTCGGCCATTCAGGTCCCAAATGTGTGAATGCCAACGGCACGCGGTGTTCCACAGGTGGTCATCACCGTACTGACGCGCCCAATGATGCTTGACTTCGGTGATCTAACGAGAACCATATTCAGCATGGTATGGCCGTTGGCTACAAATTAATGACCCAACTGTGATATCGATGATGACTTTAATTTGCCTAGCAAACATGAAGGTTAAAATTGTTGGAAAAATATGTTCTCTTTCATTTTCACTGTAGTTTCTCAAATGAATACTTTTACCCGACAACCACTATCTTAATTTATAACATATTTCTTAAATGTAATTGTGCCTTTTAAAAGCTATATAAAACTGAAAAAACTTTTATTCAATTTTATTCAATGATACAGGAATTTTGATTTATATATGGTATGGCAAAGAGCAGACAAGAATCTACCAAATATTAAATGTTGCGGATTATAAGTTTGTGCACCTTATTCGTTACATATCTATATATTATCTTTTTATATAGTTTGTTACGATGCGGATTGCAATGACGTATAATATACCGGATTATGCAAAGTGTATGCATTATATACTGAGGATATAAGTTCATTATAGTTCGAATTATAAGTTATGCATTATATACTTGTTGCGGATTGTACGCTATGAATTATATATCTGCGGAATAAACATAGAGCATTGCATACTTGCGAATTATACGTTAGTTTTGGTTAAACTTAGTATATACGAGGTCTTTCAATTTTTTCGAGCCGAAAATCGCTATTTGCTGTTTATACAGTGCTACATATTATAGGCAAGAAATTACAATAATTCTAATTTTTAAATTTATTATTAAAATCTAGATAAAAAAATCTCTCTACCATTATACATTAAGTAACATTATTTTTTTAAATATTTTCACTTCTCTGAATGCATAAACACTTGAAAAATCTCTTGAGCACATTTATACGCATTAAAAATATTAAAAAGATTATAAAAATACTCCTTGCCACATCATATAATGATAAAATCATGAAGAAAAGGCCAATATGTTTTTTATGATATAGGAATGATTCCAATTTCTTTTAAAAAATATTTATATTCTTTCCATAGACAACCAATCAGATTGATTTTCGAAAGGATCACTTTCTGGCAACAAATACAATCTATTTGTTAACAACAATGAAATCTTATCGGGTTTTATAAGTTAACCACTTTCATCTGCTCTCAAGTAAATTCATCCGAGAAACGTATAAAAAAGACGACCATGGCTTAAAGCATTCAAACTGTGTCCTTTCGAGACGATCAGGTGTTCGAAAACAAAGCTCAACAATGAAAGTCACTGGGTAAGTTTTTAACTTTCTTTAACCCACACTGTAGCCCAATTATTCAATTTACGTTTATTATTCGACTTAAATTTATCCAATTAATCCGATTAACTTCCAAGTGATGGAATACAATTTTTGCAATCACCCCGTTATCCTTTTATTCTATTGAATTCTACCAATTTTTGTCTTCAATTATTCTTAATAAGTGGCAGCCTGATGGCCGATTGGCTAGCCCTCTGGCCTTTGGTACCACATGCTTTTAGGTTCGAATGCTGGCGTTAGCATGGATGTTCATTAGGGTTCCGGAATCCATGCTAAACTGTAAGTCCCTGATTAGCTTAAAGTCACTGGGTAAGTTTTTAACTTTTTTCTTTAACCCATCCACAGGCCAATTATCCGATTTAAAATTCAAGTGACAGAATACAATTTTACAATTGTCCCGTTATCCTTTTTTATTCGACTGAATTCTACCAATTTTTGTCTTGCAATTATCTCCTCAACAAATTGGTGGCCTGAATGGCTAGCGCTCATTACCCTTAGGTTTCGGGTTCGAGTCCCGGCAGTGCCATGTATGTTTGTAGTGGTTCGGAACCCACTTTAAACCGCGGTCCCGGTCTGCAGGATCGTAGAGCGTTGCGGGGGCATTGTTACTCCGCGTCCGTGGCTTATCTTCCAGGATTGCCCCCTGGGTAATACAAAGTGAGTAACATCTATGCAGCGCTTGCCTTAAGGCATCCAAGACCAAGAAGCTGTCTAAAGTGTTTATAGCTGCATTAGAAGAAAAATTTATCCTAATAAGTGGAGGCCTGATGGTCAACTGGCCTTTGGTACCACATGCATTTTAGGTTTGAATTCTGGCGCTGGCATGGATGTTTATTAGTGGGTTCGGAATCCATGCTAAACTGTAGGTCCCGGTCTAATTTAGCCTAAAAGTGAGCAAAAATGATCGTAGAGCGACAAACTAAACTAAATCTAAGTAGCGGTCACTCCTTCAGAGTAAAAGCAGTGTGTGATTGAAATTTACCCCTTCACATGGCTTTATCTGGGGCATTCTTGGGAAAACGTTTCTGACTCAATCCTGGTGGCCCATTTTTTTGTATTCTATTACGATAAAAAAATTAATGCACAAAACTAATAGTTTGAAAATTATAACTTCCAAAGGCATCTAGAAGTGGTAGAATAGAAGGCTGAAACAAATTCTTAGCATGCTATTTACATTTTGCTTTTTTACTTTCAGCTTTTACTTTAGCTATTTACTTTTTTCTTACATGCTGTTTTATTCTTAGCATTTGCATTGAATTTAATAAAACAGTATCCCTCCAAAACGCAAGAGAAAATTGCGTCAATCATTATTGATGTATTTAAAATAGATTTACGACAAAGGGCTCTATTAAAGTGCATATCATTACTATCGTTCATTATTGATTTGCAATCCAATGAAAAGAATATCTAAATACAGTGGATTTAAATTTTGTTTAAATTTACACCAAAAATATTTCCGAGCACATTAAATAAATATTCAGCGATATAAATTCCAGTCAATTACACTTATTGTTTTAAAAGGCTCATACGATTGAAACGATTGTTGGTGCTTTTTCACACGTTTATCGAAAAGTGTTCTTTTCGAGTTTTTAATATTATTTCTTCATTAGGAGATAAAACAGGGTATTTTGTTTTTATTTTAATTTGTGACTTTCAAAATTGTAAATTTTCCTTTGCACTCTTAATTGTTCAGTCGCAATTAGATAACTCGTGATTTTTTTCAAAACTAGCAATACGTAACT
>BPLR01006220.1:0-143160 GCA_021605095.1 Caerostris extrusa
GCTACGCATTGCTACAAAGTTTATTACGACTGGGGAGGTTCCGCACGCGCCGGATAGTATCGTCTGCCAAATGAAATAACGTATAGCCGAGGGTGATGGAGGCGGAGTAAAGTGGATCATATGGAGAAACGCAAAGCTGGCATGATAGTGCGTCGCGGAGCAATTTGTGGAAGCGAGAATCTTCGGCACTCAATCGCTTCAGGGTGGTTTGAAAGGATTTCAGTGCGAAGACGAAACAAAGTACGTCGCACTTTTCTTCCAGGTTCTATTTTATTATTATTTTTTTCTTTTATTCTTTTATAAAATATATGGAAAGTCGATATAGAAAAATAATAATAAAAAAATACATGAATAATACAAAAAAAAAAAAAAAAAAAAAAAAAAAAAAGAGTAGTATAGCTGTCGAGATCGATTTTTAAAATTGTTTTTTTTTTTTTTTCTAAAGCAATCTTGTTGAAAATATGAAATAAAAAAGGTTGTAACTTTTTTGTGCTGCAAGGGCAAGACATATTGATCCTTATACATTTTTTTTGTCTTCTTTAAAAGAAAACGTCACAGCCTCTTCGAAAATGCTTCTCACGTCAATGCCATGAGTTTTCAGGAAGAATCCAATGATTTTAATTTTAATGGAAATTTTTTTCTTGTACGGTATCTTCGAATGAAATCGCAAAGCTTTGTAGACAACACATTTCCCTGATATTTTATTAATTATTGTGCCTAGAAAGAAGTGAACTTTTGATTTGAATCTTCTTTTGACATTATAAATTTTAAAATTTAAATCCATCTAAAACCATTAGTTAATCCTTTTAGTATGTGACATTAATAATTTATAATAAGCAATTATAAAAATTAAAATATAGTGGTTTATAGTACAAAATCATATAAATGTTTTTATAGTGTTTGTATACCTACTATTATAAACTTCACAGAAGATTTGAAAAGACTCCTAAAAGAAATTCTAATTCAACTTCACGTGCAATTTTCTAAAAAAAAAATACACACACACACACACACACACATTACTACTATTCACACACACACACACACACACACACACACACACACACCACCACACACACACACACACAAACACACACACACACACACACACACACGCACACACACACACACACACACACACACATATATATATGACCAGCGCCTGGCGCCTGTGCCAGATTTCGTTCCAGTCCCATAGATACCACGTTTGTCGTAGTGGTTAGAAATCCACTTTAAACTGTAGGTTCCAGCCCATTATGACTGTAGAGCGTTAGGGCGTAGGGCCGACAACCCTACCGCAAGAAGACAATCTCATATTTTCGAATTTCTTCCCAGTAGCAGAGCGGCCCCTGGCTCGCCATAGGGCTGTGGCGCTCAATCATGATGATACTACACAAGAAAATCAAATCTGGGAAACAAGAAAATAGACAAACAAAAGGGCACTTCCCAATAACTGCACAAACAATTCTCCATCTACACACACACATAAAATGTGCTGCTTGATGACTTGCTTAAATTTTAATGGCACTACCTTCATAAATCAGGGTAAGATTACATA
Source organism: Caerostris extrusa (assembly GCA_021605095.1). Classification (NCBI taxonomy): domain Eukaryota; kingdom Metazoa; phylum Arthropoda; class Arachnida; order Araneae; family Araneidae; genus Caerostris; species Caerostris extrusa. The sequence continues at coordinate 1,559 of BPLR01006220.1, forward strand.
AGTCCCTGCTATATATATGCCTGTAAGACATCAAGTAATCTGGGTTTGTCTGGGTCAACTTTACCTTCTTTTCCCTTCAGAACTAATAAAGAAAACACATCACCTGGATGGGATGATGAGCAGAAATCTGTCATGATCATTCCAGATTATGACGACTGACTGAAAGTGACGGTTCGAGAGGGGGTGGAGCAAGCGGGGGTGGTCGAACGTCATGATCGTTGACTGCCTTCATCTGTCATCAACGGAGCCATATGGGGAAAGAAAGGGCCTCTGGAATTAGGATCGACTCTGGACAAAGGGTGGTTCAGAAATAGAGCTACAAACGACATGAAGACAGGGTAGTTCCACATCACGTCGGACGGTATCGTCTGCCAAATGAAATAATGAGAAATGGAGGTGCGGGGTGGAGGCGGGTAAAGTGGATCATATTGGAGAACGAAAGCTCTGTCAGACGATAGTGCGTCAAGAGCAATTTGGGGAAGGAGACTCGAGGTACCAATCGCTTCAGGGGTGGTTTAAAGGATTCGAAAGTGAAGACGAAAAAAGAGGTACCGTCGCACTTTTCTTCCGTTTTATTTATGATGATTATTTTTTTTTTTTAGAAAATATATGAGAGTCGATATAGAAATAATAATAAAAAAAAATAATAATAATAAAAAAGGGAAGAGCATAGCTGTTTTGAGATCGATTTTTTAACTTTGGTTTTTCGGAAGCAATCTTGTTGGAAATATGAAAAAAAAAAAAAAAAAAAAAAAAATGGTTGTAACTTTTGTGCTGCAGGCAAGACATTGATCCCTTATAAATTTTTTTTTTTTTTTTTTTAATATTTTTGTGAAAGAAAATGTCATAGTTCGAAAAATGCTTTCACGCTACCATGAGTTTCAGGAGAATCCAATGATTTTAATTTTAATGGAAAGCTCGTACCGTATCTTTTGAATAGGAATCGTAGTTTTGTGACAATACATTTCTGATATTCTACTAAATTATTTAAAGTCTTTTCAACTGAAAGAAGTGAACCTTTTTTTTTTGATTTGAATCTTTGACATTATTTATTTTTTAAAATTTAAATAGCAGTATCTAAAAGTATTATTTAATCCTTTTTCAATTCTTACTATTAGTTCACACTCTCCTTATGTATATCTTGTCCAAATTTTCAATCGTTAATAAAATACGTTTTATTCAACTTCTCAAGTTCAAATACATTTTTTTTTTTTGCTCTTGTAGTGATGACACTGAATGCTAATACAGTTTTTTCAAATATTAATTCAGTAATTAAATTTAACTAATTAATTTTACTTTTTTTAGATTTAACTTGCATGTATCTAATAATAGATGGCGGCAGATGTAAGAGGAAAATTTCAACTTAATTTTTAAAGGACTTTTCTGTAATATAGTGAAAAAATTGGAATTGACTAAAAATTTTTTTTTTTTTTTTTATATTACTTGTTGTTTGTGACATTGTTTAACCCTATTTTGTTTGTGAAAGTAATAAATTATAATAAGCAAGTATGAAAATAAAATATAGTCGTATGTAGTATAAATTATAGTGTTTACAATTTTACTATTATAAATCTCATAGAAGATTGAAAAGGTTCTAAAGAAATTCACATGTATATATATATAGCTAATAATGGGTAGGTGAATGAATGGTAGCGCTCTGGCGTTCGATGCCATTTCGATTTTAGGTTCGAGTTCTGGCGGTGCTTATGGATGTTTTTGTAGTGGTTCTGAATCCGCTTTAAACAGTTGATCCCTGTCTAGTATGACGGAGCGTCGGGCTGATAAACCAATCCCGTAAAAAAGAGATATCTCCTGTATAGAAATCTGGCAGAAGGCCCTTGGGGGCCTGGATGGCCCACCAGTTGCGCCGATGATGATGATGTACATAAAGATTTTTATGCCAAACTATTTTTTCCCTGAAAATTAATTAAATTTAAATAAAATTAAACATTAAAGGTGATTAAAAAGTATTTTCAAATTAACAGTTTCGTTAAGATATCGAATACAATACACACGTATTACGTTTTATGAGATAGAAAAATCTTAATGTTAGCAAAATTTAAATCATAAAATTTAATTGAATTGTATAATTTCTAAAAACAGTATGGGAATCTACCACTATCCAGAATAAATTCATAATAGATTATGTGTCGCTTTCTCGTTTAAACGAATAGTAAGTAAGAGTTCCTCACACAGTTCCTGCTTATCATCATCATTGGCGCAACAGCCTGGGTAAAGGTCGTCTGCCTGCTGGCAGATTTCTAGACGTAGATGATTCTTTTACGGAATAGGGTTGTCTGCCCTATGCTCAACTCTCTACGATCATATTAGACCGGGACCTAAGGTTTAACGAACCACTACAAACATCCATGGCACTGCCGAGACTCGAACCCGAAAACCTGCGGCACCAAGCTCTGGTCACTCGGCCGCGGTAAGGAAGAAAAGGTAAATTTATATTTACCAACCCGCCAATGAATTTACAGTATTTTTAACATAAATATTTATAGAAAGAGGCTAGTAGAAAGCATTCCTTTAAAAATATAATTAAATAGATAAAAAAATTCCTAATTAATAATGATATTAAATATCATAAGGGTACTTACGTATTAAAGGTACCTTGGCGACAGACTTGGCGGTTTTTAAGTGTCGCCAATCTTTATTATTTGGAATAAAAATATTTTGAAAGCGTTTTGATTTTAAATGAAGAGTTTCATATATATTTTATTATTTTTTGGAACAAAAATTTTAAGTGTAGATTGGCGTGTGCTCTTTATTGGCGCAATTGTCGCCAAGGTACCGTTAATACGTATGTACCTATCATAAGTCTTCGCCAATTTCTTTTTAATTTGATGAGATTGCGTGATGCACTTTAATTTTTTACACTCTTTAAAGGTTAGTACAAAAATTATGGAATGAATTGCTGTTATACTAATGATTGAACTTCAATATTATTTTTGTTTTATAGTAATTTTTGAGCATTAGTAATTCATTTTTGATTAGAAAAATATTTAATTTACATTGTTTAAAAATTGAAAATAATTAGCTATTTTATTTACTAAAAATTTGTTAACTATTTTATTTATTAGTTAATTTACAGAAAATATCTTAACTTAGAATTTAATAATTGTTAAAAATTATGGATGATGAAGAAAATCTTTTTCAAACGATTCTTTAATTTTAACAAAATTCGTGCTGCCATCTAGTGAAAATATACTGAAGTTTAAATCATTTTCATTACCAATCTTTTTGGAAAAATGTCTTGTAAATTTTTATTAATATTCAATACAATAATAACAAATGAACACAAATTTCAAAGCAAATTTTAATATTTTAATTTAACATAATTTTAAAAAAAAAATATAACCTAGAAAATGGAAAAATCATAATTTAAAAAAGAAAAAAAAAAAACTATAAAAGTCTTTTACATATTTATTTCACAAAGTTTTAATATTTCTTTCATTAAAAATGAATTTTGGATGAATCGTTCTAATATTTTTATTATTTAGTAGACTTCTGTTTCCAAAGGATGTTAACATTCATCAGTAAGCAGCTTGTGGCCAATCATGCAATAAAAATATATTTATTTTCAGATTTCAAAAGGTAATGAATATAAATAGAATTTATTTTTTAAATTTTGGGTTAGCAAAATTAATGCATATTTAGTTATTAAAACTAATATGAAATTATATTAATTTTAAGTTAATAAAATTAAATGCATTTATATAAACGGAGAATTATCTAAATTATTAAAAGAAAATGGTTAAATATATCCAATCTTCACCACAGTAATTACATAAGAAGGTAACTCTGAAATTTTTGAGACAGTGGCAGACGACAAACGCAGAAAAAAATATTCGTTAAATTTGTAAATTTGAACTCTTTTTGTGGCCGCAGACGATAATTTGTGGCAACAATTGTAATTTAGCTGTCGTAGAATAGATTTTGGAAGAAAGGAAATGGAATTGACGCGAGAGCATTATCGAGCTATGGTTTTAAAGTGGGGTTAAATCAAGAAGAATGCCTTCAACTTCTACAACTAGATATGGAGACGAAGTTCCATCTCGTGCTACTGTATTTTGATGGTTTACAGAATTTCGTAGAGTTCGAAGTCTCTCTGCTGGATCAACAACACACAGGAAGACCTTCATCAACTGTAGTTCCAGAAAATGTGTCGGCCATACGAAAAAATGTTAGTGGATGATAATCGCTGCACTTACCAAATGATACAGAAGAAACTAGCATTGATCCGCAGCTATACATAGAATTATTCATGAAGAACTGCATATGAAAAAATTAGTTTGTCATTGGATCCTCCATAATTTAACAGGACATCAAAAACGGAGTGTGCCAGAAACTGCGAAGAGATCAAAAATTACTTAACGATGTGGACACCGCCTTATTTCTAAAATCATAAGTGGTGATGAAAGTTATATACCGTTTTCTGACGTTCCAACACGACAAGAAAGTAAAGTATGGGTCTTTGAAGATGACACCAAACCAACAATGGTGTAAAGACAAGGAGTAATGAAAAAGTAATGTATTCCGTTTTCTTCAGAAGTACGGGACTGGTCAAAGCCATCAAGCTGAAGGGACAGAAGACAGTCCAGACAGTTAACTGGCACACCACTAAGTGTCTACCAGAAATTCTTCAAGAAGTGAATGTAAGGGGGACTGATGCTTCACCATGATGATGCATCTTCTCATACGGCAAGATCAACAGTCGAATTTCTTAAACAAAAACACATCAAAGTGATAGAACATTCACCCTATTCCCTGATTTTGCTATGTGCGACTTTTGACTTTTTTTTTAATCTCAAGAAAAATTTACGTGGTCACCGTTTTCATTCCGAAGATGCGATTGATGAGGCTATAAAAGCATATTTTTCATCAATTCCAAGAAATGGAGGGCGTGAAGCATTTAATCTTTGGGCAAATCGTCTGCAAAAAGTGTATGGAGAGGACTACTTTGAACATTCTTAAAATTTGGTAAGTTAAATTTGTACCATTTAACCTCTATCACAAAAATTTCAGAATGACCTTCATACTTCCTATTTTTTATCTGCCAAATAATTTTTATCCAATAATTTGCACATAGTCTTAGACTTAGATACATGTTTGGCGTACATCTTTTTTTACTTTTTGATTAGTTTGAAATCAGATTTTGTAATTTGTTTAAAGTTTGTATAGAGGTTCTATAGAGATGTACAAAGATTTTGCTGTAGTTATTTGGGGGTTAGAGTGTATTTTTTAAAACATCTTTAGATACAAGAAGAGGTGTACGTACTTTTTAATTGAATATGCATTTTTTTTTCAATTTTTTCCCAATCAAATGTAATTTTTGACATCTTTAGGTGTAGAAATATTAAAATCATACTTTTCACATATTTTTAAATAATGGAATAAGTGTACTTCTCTTTGTAAACAGGAAAAATATAGTCTCTTTACTTTTTTATTTATTACATTACATATTTTAGGTGTAGAAACATTAAAATCATATTTTTCACATCTTTTTTAAGTAATGGTATAAAAGCTGTTTTTTTAAGTAATGGTATAAATGGCACTTTTGTAAACACCAAAAAAATAGTAAAGCCTTTACTTTACTTTTATTAATGCCACATTGTAGGTTTTAGAAATATTACAATCATACTTATCACATCTTTTTTTAAATAATGGTATAAAAGTACTTCTCTTTGTAAACAACAAAAATATAGTCTCTTTATTTTTTATTACTTATGTCCCATATTGTGTAGAAATATTAAGCTTTTCCCATCTTTTTTTAAATAATGGACTCTTTTGTGGACTCTTTTGATGTTTTCGTCAGTACTAGCCTCTTTGGGGCGTCCACTGCGTGCATCGTCCTCGGTGCTCATTTCGCCTCTTTTAAATTTAACAAACTACTCTCTACGGTTGATTTTCCTGGTGAAAGTCCGAATAATGTTTATCAAGCCAACCCTTGGCTTCAATTGTAATTTTTTGCAAAAAGCAATGCTTTATTAACACACGAAATTCCTTTTATCCATTTTTCAAACTAACAAAAGTTGCTTCACTAAAAATGCTATAACTCACATACTAATAGTGCAACGGCTGTCAAATTTATACACGTGTCTTTTGAAGCTTAGGCTAACTAAAAATTATATGGATTTAATACTAGTAGCGTCATATATGTGTCAGCCTACGAACTTTTCCGTCCACTTGTTAGTTATTGTGCTATGCAATTCTAAATTATGGATATTTTAAATTAAATTAAGTATGAGTTTGTGTACTAAACAACTATAGTGAGGCTTTTTATAGTATATGAAAACTGGCTTGTGACTCTCCTTATCTTTTTGAACTACATGATTACGCTTGATGCACACACACACACACACACACACACACACACACACACACACACACACACACACACACACACACACACACACATACATACATACACACACACACATACACACACACACACACACACACACACACACACATATATATATATATATTATTTTAAATTTTCTCCGTTGGTAAAGAAAACTTTTTTTTTTTCATTTATGAAAGCAAATATCAGGACTAGAGATATAGTAATATTAAATGGCATTTGAAGCAGCAACTTTATCAGTCCTTTTAAAATATTATACATATTTGTACAATTTTTGGATGACTTCCATAATTGCATAAATCCATTTATATTTTTTATGTCTGTCATTTGTCGTAGTTAATTTGTTTTGGTAACATAATAAAATTAGCGTAATAAATATACTATATAGCGTAACAAAATTGTAGTTATGTAAACATAGTTTAATAAAATTTACATTTTAATCTTTTCAACTTATATTGCTTATTGTTATAGGTTTTTTTATATAAAATATTTCAGGGATACATTAGTTTGCTGCATTAATGCATAGTGAATCCGTGAGTATAATAAATTAATTTAAGCCCCAAGTTATCTTTTATAGTTCTACTATATACAGTTATAGTTTATAGTTCTACTATATGCAGCTACAGTTTATAGTTCTACTATATGTATTCTATTTCTAATATTTAACTTAATTCTTAATATGGATGAGTAGAGAGAACCTACCCAGCTCACAAACAGCCAAGGTTTTTAACCCCCGCCTCCCTTAGCGCTCGGTACCACAGATTTCGGGTTCGAGTCCCGGCGGTGCCAGGGATGTCTGTAGTGATTCAGAATCCACATTAAGCCATAGGTGCCTGTCAAAGCCATAGGTGCGAATAATGCTAATACTAAAGATCCGATGAAAGTCTGCAAACTGTTTTTACCACAAAAATATTTGAGTGCTATTATTACTATTAGTTTAAACAACCTATTTATGAATATTTTTTTTAAGTAGTAATAGTATTTAAAGGTGCCTGATGGCCGAGTGATTGCTACTACTACTACTACTACACCACACAACATCACTGAGCCTAGAGCTGAGTTTCCCCTTTACAATTTGGGAATGATGGGTGTGAGAAGTCTGATTGGGCTCTGTGACGCTCTACGGCCATATGAGACAGGCACCGATGACTTAAGGTGGATTCCGAACCACTACAAACATCCCTGGCACGCCGGGATTCAAATCCGAAACCTGTGATACCGAGTCAGGTTCGAATTCTGGTTTTAGCATGGACGTTTGTGAGTGGTTAGAAATACGCTTTAAACTGCAGGTCCCGGTCTAATTAGCCCAAAGTGTGCACAAAAATGACCGTAGAGCGACAAAAACCAAATCAAATCTTTTAGCGCGGCAACCCCATGGTAAGTCAAGGCCGTTTGCCTAATAGCAGATTTAGAAACAGGAGATGTTTTCTTTTACGGGTAGAGTTGCTAATCCTACTCTCGAAAATCATATTAGACCGGACCTAACGTTTGAAGTGGATTCCGAAACACTACAAACATCCATGACACTGTCGGCGGCTCGAACCCGAAACCAGTGGCATCGAGCACTAGTCACTCGGATATTAGGCTCCATAAGGATACTGTAATTATAAAATTCTAATTATAATATGAAATTATAGTATGTTATTAAATTATGTTATTATGTTATTAGATTATGTTAAAATATAGTATGAAATTAAATGATGTTAAATCCCAATTTATATAGAAAAAAACTTCATTATTTCTTCCAGATCTGCAAATTTATGAAGTTATGTTTATTAAATTTTTAATTATTTTTTGAGTGCATTTAATTTAATTCTGTCAGTTCTGTGAATTTAAAAAAATATTCTTACCTAATTGAATAGATTTGATAAAATTTAACTGAATTTTTAAACAAAAATAAATTTCAATAAAAAATATTATTTAATTCAATTAAATATATTAGAACTCATGTTTTTCCCGTGTCCATAAAAACAGAAATATTGATCATCTATTGCAATAAAACATTACAAATATCATATCTTTCCTTGAAATATCTCTGAACTATTGTTATGAATTAACTGCATTTTATTGTAGACGTAACTGCATCTGATGCCAGAGTAATTAACTCACTTATAATGTTTATTTAGATTTACAATAAAAGATGCTCCGATACTAAAGGACCATAATCAAAATTTTTCCACTAAAGTTGTTAATACTGATTATTTCTAACCAAAATGCTTGCATTTAATAGTCCCGTAATGAAGATGACTCTTTTTACGAAGGTTTGGTCTCAATGTTGATTGGCGGGTTTTATCATAAAAATTGAAATATTGATCATCTATATTAAAAATATCTTTTCTTTCCTTGGAAATATCTTTGAATTTTTATTATTGATTAACTGTATTTTATTGTTTATTGTAACTGCATTTTTATTGTAACTGCATCTGATCCTAGAGTAATTAACTTACATGTTTACTTTGATTGACAAAAAGTCGTTCCGGTACTGAAGGACCATTCGAAAGTTGCTAATGCTCGATTATATCAAGAGACTCACCAAAATGCTTGCATTTAATAGTCCCGTAATGCAAAAGACAATATAACATGCAATAAAACATTACAAAGATTTATCATTACTTGGAAATATCTTTAAACTTAAAATAAATTTACAGTAATATTTTATTGTATTAAAGTTTATTTACAGTAACTTTAACACAAAAAAAAAATACAGTTAGTCAATAAGAATTGATTAACTATGTTTTATTGTAGATGCAACTGCGTCTGATCCTAGAGTAATTAAGTTACTTATAATATTTATTTTGATTGACAATAAAAGCCGCTCCGATACTAAAGGACCGTAATCAAAATTCTTCCACTAAAGTTGTTAATGCTCGATTATTTCCAACCAAAATGCTTGCATTTAATAGTCCCGTAATGAAGATGACTCTTTTACGAAGGTTTGGTCTTAACGTTGATTGGCGGGCATACCTTCGAAACCGGGATCACGTGGTGTGGGTCTTACTATTCCTTCGATTTTCTTTCCTTTTCTTTGCGCCTTATACTCCTGGTCCGAGGCTATTTAGGGCACTTTGCCATCGTCTTTTATCGCCTTTGCTGTGATCGACGTAAGTAATGGTGGCGAAGAAAGTGTTTTAAGACTGTTTTCCACAGTTTCTACTTTTGATATTCGGAATTCTCTCTCTCTTTTTTTACTTTTCCTATAAATTTTTTTTTTTTCTTCAGTTTCTTCTGATTCTTCTTTTTTTTTTTTTTTTTTTTTATCTCCCTCTTTTTATTTTCGCGTTTTTTTTTTAGGCAGACAGCCATTAGACTGAGCAAAGTAACTCGGGGTTGAGTTGTAAAACTTCTTTCTAAAGTGCTTTGTTCCCTTTATACTGCTTTCCCGCCATTTTTATTTTATTTTATTTTTTAATACAAACGTCAGGGACGTCATGTTAATAGGAAGAAGAACAAGAATTCCAATATTCGCTTTTTGGTTTTTCCGAAGTTTGGTTTCGAAAATATACTATGAAACTGGTTTCATGGATTAGAAGTAAATTAAAAAAAAAAAAACCTTTTGCTTCTACACATATTTCGGAAACAAAACTGTTACAAAACAGTGCGATATTTAAGTATTTGATTGACATATAAATTAAGTTGATGTGAAAGTTTGAAGTATTTTATCATTAAAAACTTTTTTTTTTTATCTGCGCTTTTTATTTGAATAAAAGATAGCTGAGTTAAACATTTAAAAGATTTTGAAACAAAGGATGAGAGAAACTAGAGCTGTCAATACGATTGCATTAATAAATGTTTTTAAAAATATGTTTTAATCTTATGTTGTTTTATGAAAAACAATATAAAATTAAAACTTTTTAAAAGTACCATTTTTAAAATTTAATTTTATGAAACATAGAACATAACTGGTTTTTAAAGTTGATTCATTTACAAGTATTAAATCTGTTATTAAAAATATTTGAAGTTTAATTGAAAACTAAACAAAAATTTATCATCGCTTCAGATGTTTTAAATTATTACGAACGCCTAAATTTAAGTTTAATACATTTTCACACTAAATTGTTTTTTTTTTATAAAGGATTGTTTATTTTCACATATTTGCTTTATTTATTATTTTATTTTTCATGATGCATTATTATTTAAAATAATGAATATGAAACAACGCTTTTTTAACGTTTTTTATAATTGATAATAATAAAAAAAATTAAAACGTATTTGTGAGTAATAATTTTTGTTGTTGTTTTAAAACTCTTTTCACTATGGAGATCACATTCCAATAATAATAATAAAAAAATTAGATGTTGCTATTTGAAATTTTCGAAATCCTGTCACTATAACCGTAACTGTTGGAGTTTAGTTGTTGTTTTTCGTTTGCATCTTGAGAATATACCTCAAAATTTCATTCAGTTTCTGTGAATGGTATGATAGCTAGGACTCATATATCAAGAAATTTTTTTATAATCATCCTGCATGTGTACTGTTTGATAGGATATTAACTACCATTCTTTTATATACAGTTAAAAAAATTTTTTTATAAAAGTTTTAGTTAAATGATTAATATAAACTATAAAAACCGTGATTATAAGAAAATGAAATTTGGGAGCTCAAAATATTAAAGATATAACTGTCGTTAGAATAATGTAAACATAATATAAAAATAGCAACTGAAATTGTAAAATTTTCGATAATGATTCCAATATCTGCTTTTTTCTCATTTAATATTAAAAATGGTCCTGAATGGCCCACAGATTTCGAGTTCTAGTCCCGGTGGTGCCATGGGCGTTTGTAGTTGTTCGGAATCCACTTTAAACTGTAGGTCCCTGTCTAACAGAATCGTAGAACATTGCGGAGATATTGTTACCCGCGTCCGTAGCTTATCTTCAAGCTACACGCACCTCTTGGGTAGTGCTAGTGTGTAACATCGGTGCAGCGCTTGACTTAAGGCATTTATGGCAAAATTGTCTAAGTTTTTACCAGCTGCATTAGAACAAAAAAAAAAAATAGGACTTCTTTTTTAAAACCCCAAACTTACAAATGAAATAAAAATATAAATAAAAGAAACAAACAAAGTGCCAAAAAAGTTTCAAAAGAAAAAGAAAATCGACATGCAAGCTACAAGAAGAGAGAAGTCTCTAAAATCGTATAAATAAAAGCAGTGCCATTAGCGACTTCCTACGGACCAGAGTTTCCGTTCCACTATCGGGGAGAAAAACAAGCGGCATACAAATCTCCGGCCTGATTGCCATCTTCTTGGAATCACGCCGATGCTTCCTGGTCCACCCCCTTCGTCCACCCTTCAAAATCTCTGATATCAACGATGCGCAAAATTCTTTTCCTTTTAACAGATGGAGTAATAAAGCCCTTAAAGTAAAACATACTGCACGCACGTACAGCGACGATTTCCGTGGCAGCAACTTACAAATCGGTGGGCATACATCAGAGGCTCGTCCACGGCTCCCCAGGGAGATTCGAGTACAGAAATGTATAAATCTTTTGGGAAATGTTTTTGGACCCTACCCATGTCTCTGCTGCTGCGAACTTTGTTGGGGTTTGTCCAAATTTCGGAATTTAGATGGATGAAATTATTTTTCTGGAGGTGATATTTCTCTCACGGTCGTATGGGAATGCTAACTGGGTCTGCTGTTCGAACTGTGCTGTTCAAGCTATCCGAAACGTTTTTACAAAGAGTGATGGTTGTACCAGGTTCTTAAACATCGATCTCTCATTAGTTTGGTCGACATTTTCAAAATTTAGATGAATAAAATCGTTTTTTTTTCTGGTAGAAATAGTTCTCTTGTAGTCGTTGAAAATCTTGACTTGATTTTTCCAAACTATTTCTTTCAAATATTTTTAATAGAGATTGTGATGTATAATACTATCATATAAATATATGTTTGTTTATTTGTCCAAAATTCAGATATATCAATTAGCAGCTTCATTTCAGTTTCATTAAATACATTAACGATTTCTTTTCGAGACATTCCATATAAATCTTTTCGAATACAGAACAGAATATCAATGAGGGATCGAATTTAAATATTAATTTATTAAAATTTATTTAAAATTGTGTATTGATGAAATTATTTTCACAGAGGTGACATTTACACTAAGTTTATAGGAGATATTAACTACATTTTTAGCTTCTTTTGGCCATATTTGTAGGTAAAAAAAATGTCTCAAACCACCTTTGATAAAGAAAAGTCTAATTTGATGACAATTTCTAAGCAAAAAGTTAGCATATATAAAGTAAATCTACGACAATTTGTAATTTTTTTCTGTCCATTTGTAATTGTAACGGATGAATTGCCATTCTAGAGATAGTATTTCTCTTACGGCCATTGTGATAATGTTTTAAATTTTATCAGCTGGGTACATCTTTTCTATTATGCATAGTTTTGAAGTTTTCAAAATGGACATAAAAACAACACTACAATTCTTAACCTATACTATTCGATTTTATAGCTGTTTTCACATAAAAAGATTAGATTTTTACCTTTTAAATCTTTCAGTTCCTCTGTTATTGTTTTTGATACTGTTTATTTCTCTTAATTTTTTTTTTTGATTACTTTTTCAAATTTAAATCTGGATTTGTGGACAGATATAAATCCAGAGATGATATAACTCTCTTAAATGTAATTGCTCTGAATAATTTGATGTATCTTAACATCATTTACAATGTTATTTGTTGGTAAAAGTAATTCAATATAGAAAAAAAAAAATTAGTAACAAAATAGAAAAGTATCGAAAATGTAATAAAATGAATATAATTTATGTACATTTTGCAATGACTAAAATATCCATCGAATTTTCCTAACAAGATAATATGATGTTTATTAAATTAATTTAACCTTTATTTTTACACTCACTAGAGGACTATTTATTTATCATAGATCATGTAATACAGACTGTTAGACGAAATGAGCTATTAAACTACATTAGATAATAAAGATAATTATAATTATTATGGATAAGATTTAATAAGTACTAAAATGATAACTTTAATGAATATTATTTTTTTTATAATTATCTTTTATTTGTTAGCATTATTTTATTTACTGGTATAATGAATAATGAAATGAGACGAATTACAGAAAGTAGCGCCATTTTGATTATTTGACAATAATAAATAATTATTATAGATAATATAGCTTTTAATATAAAAGCTAAAATGATAACTTTAATAAATATTATTTTTCTATAATTATCTTTTATTTAATAGTATTATTTTATATACTGGTATAATGAATAATGCAGATGAGACGGATTAAAGAAAGTAACACTATTTTGATTATTTGACAATAATAAACGCAATTATAACAAGCTTTGTTTTAAATATTATTGACATCAAAGCCATGTTTCAAGATCCGATGCCAATTCAATGGCTCACTAGAAGTCAAACAATAAAATAATACCATCCGATCAATACCATCCAAAAATAATAAGCGCAATTATTACAAGTTTTGTTTTAAATGTTATCGACATCAAAGCAACATTCTCATCCGATGCCAATTCAATCGCTCACTGGAAGTCAAACAATAAAACAATACCATGCGATCAATACCATTCAACAATAATAAACGCAATTATAACAAGTTTTGTTTTAAATGTTATTGACATCAGCATTTTTCAAGATACGATGCAATTAGTAGACATCACTAGAAACCAAACCATAAAAAATAATACCATCCGATCAATACAATCCAGCAATAAGAAACGCAATTATTACAAGTTTTGTTTTAAATGTTATTGACATCAGCATTTTCAAGATCCGATGCCAATTAGTGGCACAATAGAAGCAAAACAATAAAATAATATCCGATCTATACCATCCAACAATAATAAACGCAATTATTACAAGTTTTGTTTGAAATGTTATTGACATCAAAGCAGCATTTTCAAGATCCGATGCCAATTCAATCGCTCACTGGAAGTCAAACAATGAAACAATACCATCCGATCCAAATCATTTCCATTAGACTTAGCAGACCCCCTCTGACCCATCATTAACTAAAGTTGTCCCAACGATTCCCGGAATGATTTGGATTATTCCGTTGCCAGACTATTCATCCATCACCATGGTTACAGAGACGGAGAGCCATACTGCGAAGTGTCACCAAGAGCACGTTACATATTGCGACGGATGCATGTCTCTCCCTCCCGTACCTAATGATAAAGGGCCTGTTTAGCGCGGAGTGACAACTATAACTGTACTCGCCCCGGGAAGTTGAAGCAGGCGGAATATTAATCTATTTGCTACAATTATGACTGGAATTTCAATGCATTCAGGCAATGCTGTACTGGCCTTCAAAGAGAGGAGTTTGAAGGAGTTTTTGCAACTGTAGAACTGATAGGAGAAATTCAGTGGATTTTCCTTTTCTTCAATAAGGCTGAACCTTGCCAAATGGCTTCATTTCCATATCCTAGGTTACTCTTCATTTACTCAGTTATTTTTTAAGATGCTCAAACAACACATAAAATAACTTTTTAAGGTGGATTCCCATTAAAACCGATGAGAAATGTACAAAGGCTACTGTTATGAGAGTCCACAGTATTTTACAAGATTGTTTTTTTTCTCATACAAAAATCCTATTCATTTTTTTTTTTTTTTTTGGCAAAAATATCTTTTAGGTGGTGGTTTTTAGAATTAATTTAATTGTTTACAGTGGTTCATAATCCACCTCACATAAGTTCAAAATGTTTATCCAACTTTTCTCGGACTATAGCCTGAAAATTAAGCGGATAATCTTGAAGAAGAGTATAAGCAGGAGACAGTAATTTGCTATGAATAATTTTTGTAATTACTGTTTTAGATTACTTGCAATATACCACAGTTTCTAGAGATACCGAATTTATTTATGCAAAAAAAAAAAAAAAAAAAAAAAAATCAATTATTTTAGTGCCACAAACGTTTCCGAAGGTGTTCCCCTCTTCCATCTCGGAAATGTGGCACACGAGGCGGTAGCTGCACACACATACACAGACACTTCCTGAAAAAGTGGTAAATAAAATCTTTTAGCAGGAAGTCGTGAGGGGCGTTTTCTGATGCGTGCTCGATGGAAACCCTTCGAGTAAAAATCCACCCCAAAAAGGAAATTCAGATAGAACACAAGAAAAAAAGAAAAAATAGAAGAAAAAAAAGAACAATAAATAAAAAAATTCCCTTTCTGTTCCACCACTGCAAATCGTCCAGTCCAGAAACTGGTGCAAAATGTTTGCCACAACGAAAAAGGATACGTGATTCCACGTATACTTCCAGTTCCCGAGATTGTAGTATGAAAAACGGTGGCAAAATCTGAAGAGAAAAGACTTCCTGAATCTGGCAAGGTGCCACTCTCTTCGCTGAAGCATTGTTTACAATAGAAAACTCACTTTTTCTGCCAACTTTTTTGTTCGGGCCCCCACACCCTTGTCTCCACCCTTGCATCAGCGACACATAGACCCATACAAAGCGTCGGTCAATCTTTAGTTTCGAAAGCAATCACTATAATGGACCTAGCCAGTAGATTTTCTTGTGAATCTCCTTCCAGCTATATTTTATTCACTAAGGAGGTTGAGTTATATATGTTCCAATGTTCCACCCCATCCCTCCCTCTTTTTTGGGACTTGGTAGTTATAACCCCCTCCTCCCGACGTAGTACATTTTTTTTCTTCTTCTTTTCGAGTCCTTCAAAATCTTCCGAAATATCGGTTCATCTCTCTTTTCCGTGTGCTGGTTGTGTTTATATGTATTATTTATCGGTGGTTTGGCTAACCACGGCGTGCAATTGAAAAAATGGCAGTAGGGGCTGCTGCTGTGTTCGTTTTATTGACAGAGTAGGAAAAGTAGTTTCTTTCTATGTATTTGTTCCCTTTTTCTTTTGTGCTTGCGTTTCTTTTAACTAGGATAGTGATAGGATAAAAAGGATGTCTGGGTAAATAGAGAAAGAGAAAAAGGGGGTACTTTTACTGTTTCTGTCTGAAAATGTGTGAGAAGAAGAAAATGTATTGTAGATGTCACACGTGGATATTGTTCCACAGTGAAAAAAAAGTGATTATTTCTCCTTTTCCAAGTAAGAATCTTTAAAAATGGAGAAACATATTTTTTTTTGTTTGATTATGTTTTATTTATTTTATATCAATAGCGATTTAATGATCCAAAAAAAAAAGGATTAACAATAAATAAATGAAGATATACAATGTTTACAAATATGGCCGTTAAGCGTTAATAGTAAATAAAGGACACGCCATGTTTCTTATAAATTTTTATGAACATAATAATGATATGCTCAATCACGTTCCTACTCAAGTGCTATCGTAGAGACGTTCTTCAATTAATATTTATAAAAATAAAAACTAGTGCAACTATTTCTAATACTGACAGTGTAATTTTCTAATCAAACGATAATGTTAAAAATTTGAAAGAAATAAATACCCCCCTTGTGAAATACTTTTATGTAGATATATTTAAATGTATTTTAATCTTTTTTTATACTTTTCAATTACCGATTTGACATGGTTTTGATTACTGAAAATTACCTGCTACTATGCATTGATAATGCAACTTAACTTTTTCCATGACAAAAGGAAATTGAATTCTGATATTCAGTGGAGCATCACTAACTGACTTGGAACCGTAGAAGTTGCGTTTCCATAAAACCTGGAAGGAAATTCAAGGAAATCAATTGACTTCTTTCTAATCATTTCACAATATGGACTTTTAAACGGTTGTTTTTTTTATTCAGTAATTTTGAAATAGATATGAGGGCCCCATTTTTCAACTCTTCATTTACTTGCAGTTAACTACTTAGTAATAGTTAATTCCACATCTTTTAATATTTTACTAAGAAGAACAATCTATCAAAAATATATAATTTATGAAAATGTTATGAATCAATGTATATGAATGTAATTCACTTATTGTAATGTAATGCATTTATGAATGCAATGTATTCATTGTAATGTATTTATGAATGTAAAGTATTTATTGTAATGTAATGTATTTATTATATTGTAATGTATTTATGAATGTAATGCATTTATTTTAATTCAATGTTTTTATGAATGTAATGTATTTATGAATGCAATGTATTTATTGAATGTAATGTATTTATTGGAATGTAATGCATTTATTGGAATGTAATGTATTTATTGTAATACAATGCATTTATGAATTTAATTAATATGTATCAAAAATATATAATTCGCAAAATTTTTGCAAGTTTAAACATTTGTGAAAAATAATTTCTCTTTAATATTTTTGTTTGAAGTAGGTATAAAATATTCTTAAAAAAAATTGATATTTAAAAACTTTAATTTTCTGAATTTATTTTCATTACTTCTGATATATTTTTAAAATACATTTAACTTTTAAAAGAGTACATTATATAAAAAATTTTATTTTTATTCATGTAGTATATTTTGGCCATTAAAGATATTACTCCAAATATCGTAATTAATATCATATCATATAAAAAAACTGGTTGATTTATTTAACTTATGGGAAAAAATATGTATTTGTAGTTTTAAATTTTAAATTATATATAATATATATCTATAATATGTAGTTATATAATATGTATTTGCTGTTTTAACCTTTACTATCAATTAATCTATTTCCTCAATTTCATAAGATTATTATTGTCACATGTTATCATTAACTAAATCAGATTTAGATATAGCCACTTATCTTCATTAATTCAACAAAAAGCATTGACATATTGGCAGAATATGTCAAAAACGCAGCGATTAGTTAGTTAGTTATAGTTTACCGAAGGCCATTCAATTATGGATAACCTCAATTCTTTCCACTGACATGAAAACAGCGTTGATGCTAGAGATATCGTTGGAAGGGAAATGACAAAGATTCGATAACCAACGACAAAGCGTATTAAAAATGGAGCGAATCGTTGTTTTAATAAGGGAAGGGGGTGGGCGACAACTCAACAGGAAATGAGGCAACCCCCTTTTACTTCCAAAGACGCTCGATAATTCGTCGGTAACGAAAAGCGGTCTCATTTCCCCTGCTTAACAGGATTTTTTGGGGCTAAAGTTATTACCGGAAAATGGAGAAAGAAAAAAATGTGTGAGTAAATATATATCTATAAATCAGAGAAGGAAGATTTTTGTTTCCAATGTGAGAGAGTTTCGTTCTAGCAAACTGCGGTTGGATCTGTCAGAGCCTCGAAGAGCTAAAAAACAACAACAACCCATATTATTAGTTGTAGGTTATATTTGGTGATTGAATGGCGTTTTATCTTCCCGAAAAGATCTTTACACATAACTGTTCACCACAATTTGAAACAAGCACACCCAGATATTGAATTCGCATCTTATTACTCTTTTCTCTCGATCCCAACTGAATGCATTCTGGCACACAGATTTTCCTGTGTAGACACAGAAGTTCTTGGTTTAAGTTCCAAGCAAAGTTTGAAATCCAGCAATTGATGCTGAACTGAAAGCTTCTGTGTTTATGTTCTGGGAAAAAACGAGATAAATCCATAAGTTGAAAAATCAATTAAAAGAAAAAAAAAAATAAAGAAAGTCTTAATTAAAGTCCCCCCTTCTTCAATGGCCCATAGCTTCATGGGGGGGCAAAGGCTCTGTGCATACTGGCGTACTTTGCACGAAATGTTTTCTTTTACGGGGTAGGGTTATCAGGCCAAAGTCCTATACTCATATTTGATCGGGACATCGTTTTAAAAGTGGATTCGAACTAGTACAAACATCCATAGCATCGCCGGGACTCGACGCTGAAACCTGTAGCACCGAAAATCAGAGTGCTAGTCCCTCGGCTATCAGGCCCCTGAAAATGGGGCCAGTTGTCCTTGTGACTTTCACCCGAGAGGAAGTACAGCACGACCTGCTCCACACTGCAAAGCGTTCAGTTTATCGTCTGTCATCCCGAGAGAAAGATTATTTAATGTAACTCTGGTGTTAGTTGGCCCACAGACTCTCTCTAAGAGAAGAAGTATATTTCGCGCACCCACCGCGGATGTGAGTTTTCAGTTTTCGGTTTAGAAGTGGAGTCTTTACCGGAATCTGTAATTATCTACCTTTAAATGTGGTAAATATTGTATGTCTCTAATTGCATGTGTGTGTGCCAATAAAGCTGTGAGTTCTCCAACCTGTTCCTCAAGTATCTCACCCAACCACACCCAGTTAAAATTTGGTTGCCCAATCTGCACACTACAAATTTTGTATAAAATACATGAAAAATATGACTTTCTTACTTTTAATTACAAAATTAAATAAATCTTTTAAGTAGACATCCTTTTTATAAAAAAAATAAAATTTTCTTTTTTACTAAATTATTTCTAGTTTAGAAACATCATTAATGTGTTTTTTTAATTAGCAATAAACTTTTTAACTTTTTTAACTTAATTAACTTTTTTTTACAGATATTATTCTCATTTCGTTTTTACAATTTTATAAAATTTATTTAAAAAATACTTGAGGGTTAATGTCTTACTTAAGATTTTTTGAAGTTTTGAATCTTTTTTATTTTTTTAAAGACCTACAGTAAAAAAAAAAAAAAAAAAAAAAAAAAAAAAAACTTAAGAGTTACACAGCAAGTACTCAGTAAGCTATCAAATAAAAAAAAATTTTATTTGAAGAGAAGATAATTTTATCAAGTTTTCTATATTTAAATTCTAAGAAAATCAGTTAATTAAAAAAAAAAATTAAAAGTTTGGAGAACTGTTTGGTATAAAATTTCTCAACAATAGAAAAAAAAAAATGATTGCACGCGAGGACCATAATTATTTTTCCCTGAAATGACATTGCTTTTGTCAATATAAAACAATAAGTAAGCAGAATAAATTACTATTTATATAAAGTGAAACTCAAAAATCCTCTAAAACACGGCGACAAAAAAAAATCCATAAGTATGCAATTTTTAGAGCATAACTATACAATTTTTAAGTTCACAGTATTACTAAATAAAACGTAATTAAATAAAAAATAAGTTTTTAAACATACAATGTTTTAAGTTGGAAAAAAATTAGATCACAGCTTCTTAAAGATTTTTGATCTACGTATCCCTTTTGATAGAAACGCGTAGGTCAAAGATTACTAATGCCATTAATTTGAAGGTTACTAGACGTTTTTGCCAGTAACCAGAAGGCCACAGATTTCTCTTGCCGGTAACACGGTGGTGTGAAATTCTTTTGCCAGTAGCCTGATGGTCACAGAACTCTTTTGCCAGTAACAGTAAGGCTACAGATTCCATTTGTTGTAACGTAAAGGACACAGATTGCATTTGACAGTAATAGAAGATTACGAAACTTCTTTGGTAGTAACCTGAAAACCACGGATTTCTTTTGCCAGTAATAAAGAAAGCCACAAACTTCTCTTACTAATAGCACGGAGATGTGAAATTCTTTTGCCAGTAACCTGATGGTCACAGATCTCCTTTTGCCAGTAACAGGAAGGATACAAATTCCTTTTGTTAGTAACGTAAAGGACACAAATTACTTTGACAGTAACAAAAGATCACGAAATTTCTTTGGCTCTAACCTGTAACACGAAAGTCACATAACTTGAGAACCATGGATCTCTTTGCCAGTAACCTGAAGACCACAGATCCCTTTTGGCAGTAGCATAAAGCCTTTTACCATTAAAATGAAAACTACAGATACTTTTTACCAATAAAAAATGAAAACAATTGATTCCTTTCTTAGAATAATATTTTCAAGTATGTAAAGTAAAATTAATAATTTTCATTAAGAAACAATCAGCAAATGAGCTTCTTATAGTAACAATTTATATATTTTTTTTTATATTTATTACAAAGTACAGAAGTACATAGCTTTGTATTTTATTATTAATAACTTATCAATGTGAATACTGTATCAATTTATCTTAAATGAAATTATTATGAGATACAATGTTATATTTATTGTCAGTCTCAGACACAAATAATTTACACTATAACTTATTACGAAGATTCATATGATAAATTTTATATTTAATTAGAATCAAAAAGAGTAACATTTTGCTCTTCCCCTTTCATGGACCCTGGTTATGATCTCGTGATTTAGATAGACAAGAAATGATTCTGGTATAATTTTATAGTTAACGTTATACTTTACTTACTATGTAGCTATTTTAAGCTGAAGGTCTGGAACTGAAAAAGATATTTATTGTATTTTTCCGGTAGAGGAAAAAATAACAACACTTTTAGAACAATGCAATTTTTCATAATCACTACTTATCCAAGAAATGACCGTAAAATTTTTTTTTATTATTGTTTTTCCCAGAATACAATATTTCAGTTTCATTCGCAGAGTTTGATAACTCTCATAACGCAAACTTTGAGAAATCAATTGGGAAAATAAAAAAAAAGGACACTTTCATTTGAAATCCAATGATAAATTTTAAGCTTTATGCGTTGAGAATGATTTTCGGATAAGATATAGATTTGAAAATATTACTGTAAATATTTGTCTTAACGTATATACAAATTTTTTTATTTGAAAAATCTAAAAATATCTAAAAAAAAAAAAAATTTAATCAATTTCTCAGAAAACATTGCTCTCATTTTTATTTGAAGACCATTTCTTTTGAAACAAAAATACTTTATTATACCTTGTGCTGAACGATGTTTTTTTATATTTGGTATAAAGGAAAGTAAGTAATACAGTAAATATTTTTTTTGTTTTGTAAGTAATACAGTAATAATTTTTTTGGAACATGAATTCAGACTTTATTTCTTGAATCAGATTTATAATTACTTGCGAGATATTTCAGTTTTTCTAAATACCCTGTGTTATATTTTATTATTACGTTATTCGTTATTTAACTCAACAAAGCGTGACAAATAAGTACATTTATTATTTCTATACCATTATCATTCACTCTAAATTCTTTGTTCGTTTTCAATAACAAAATAATTAAGAATAAAGTAATTATTAATTATTTTATCAAAAATAAAATAATAATCAATAAAATTCATTTTCACTCTAAATGCATTGTAAAATCCTTTTATACTGTTATTGGAAATCAATCTTTATTTTTTTTTTTTTCCTGCTTTTCTGGCAGCGTAAAAAAGTAAATAACATTATGTTGAAACATTAGAAAAAAATAGCGTTTGTTTAATTTGCTGATGCCAGCACTGTTTTCCTGAAAAGAAAAACACACAAAACGTGCAATAGTGATACATTTAAATGGGGTGAAATTCTGGTTTATAATTAATAAAAATTTGATTTACAAAGTTGTGATATTATTGTGATAACATCCATGGCACAGCCGGGATTCGAACCTGAAACCTTTTTCGCGAAGCTCAAGACACTGGACCATTCAGGCCCGGTCTAATGTGACTGCAGAGCGTTGAGTGCAGGGCTGACACCCCGTCCTCGTAAAAAGAAAAACATGTCCTGGCCTCGATATCTGCCAGTAGGCGGACGGCCTTGGCTTCTTACCATGGCGCAGTTGCACCATTGAAGAAGAAGAATATTAAGTAATATTAATGTACAAAAATTCACAATATTGATTCTATAATATAGACTATATCAAGACTCCATATTTAGTAAATTATTGCTAAGAATTCTGTTTTTTTATCTCCAGCAGAATTTTCAAAATATATAATCACGAAAAAAATTATTCAAATCTTTTAAGATGATAAATAGCTAAATGAGCTAATACCTTCCTAAACATCATAATAAGGCATCTAATTATATTTAATATTCTCCGCTGCTGTGATGCCGTTTTTAATTTTTCCACATAACAGATTTTGTTTTGTTAAAAGCATGCAAAAATTCGACATTGAAAATTTAAAGCATGGCACCAGACTAATGGTTGTTTACTGTAAAGTAGTATAGATTACCGTCATGTAGGTGGACAGACTTCACAAAGTTAATGGATTACATTAAGGATAATCGATATGTTTGTGGTGTAGGAGAAGATAAGACGTCCCAGGAGATATGCTAATGACAGGTGCTGTCCGTCTCATGCTTATATCTGCTAAAAGAAGTACTAGTCTCGTATTTCAGTATTCCATTACCTGGCTTTTGGAAGCATTGTTTATTTTTTGAGCTTCACTGTAAGCTCCTGTAAAATGGTAGTTATAGGTTCTAATTACTAAAAACAATTTGTTGGAAAGTTTAACCCAGAAGGCTCTTACTACAAATAACAGATTGAATAGTGGAGTTTCATGTAAAATTCTTAGGTTGGCCTTATTTTGTTAATTGCTTATTTTATATGTAATAAAATTAGATAATACATTCATAAATATAACATCAGAGAAATACTTTGTGTAAAATACGGATAGTATATTTTTATTGAAGTAAAAGAAACATACGCGACTTACCACTAAAACGGGAAAGCTTTTTATTATTTTTCGAATATAAATACCGTATGAAAATAAGCCTTTATAAAAACATTTGAATAACAAAACAAGGAAATTTTTACATATAAGAAACAATTATATAATTCTAACAGAAACATGTTTTTTAACAATTCGTTTACCTTGTGCTCCACATATTTACCGACATGTTTTGAGAGGAGGACATTGCATTCCGGGAAAACTTTTAGGGATAACTGCTCCGCATTTACGTGTCGTATGAGATTAGCAGAACAACTAAGCCAAAATACAAAGTTTATAATTGAACAATTTATAAAAATACAGAATACTGCATATAAAAGCTGACGTAATTCCATCGAGACTAATCGTTTCAAGTAGTCACTGCAACGTACACCACTGGTGGATTCGAACCTCAGTTTTAATGTAAAACCCTCAGTTTTTTAGTCTCACTCAGAACCTCAGTTTTCAGAATTCAGTTTAATTCACTATCTGCGCACGTTGTCACTGGGCCACAAGTTGGAATGTATAAATTAAATTTTTTTAAATTTATGTTTGCTTTTCAATGAATAGATAGAAATGCACTTTAATATTAATACCTAAAATTGTTTTATTTAGAAAATTGTCTTAGGAAACATAGTATGCATTTTTTTAATTTTTACTGTTATTAAAAATAACTATAAAACTAAAGTATCCTTTTTTTATTCACTTGGTCCGTTATAATAATAGCAGTTGATGAATTTAATTTGTCTCATAATAATAGTATCAAAAGAAAATAAATTCAACATTTATAGATTAAATTAAAAGATTAATTATTAATTATTAATTAACTACTAGATTAAATTAAACAAAAATTGCTTTAAAAATATTACTCCTAATGTTTTTATGTTCAGAATTGTTTCTGAATTTTTCAATACTTTCGTTACTGCATTTTAAACTTGCAAGTAGAATGCCTAAGCTGCGAAGCTCTGCTTTCTCTATATGCGTGAGAATAAAAATGGATCTGAATTTTCTCGTTTTATGAATTTTTCTTTTTCAAATTTCGAAATAAAATAGATTTTGAACTTCAATGGAGTCAGCTGCTATTGTTATAGGGGGATATGTCTACATTATTCAATTTTTCTCCATAATGTTTGCATTTATATCCACCGTTTTGTTTTCTCAAAGAATCATTAGCATAAGATTAACTTTAACAATAATTTTCGGAAAAATGTTTCCAAATTCCTGATAGGTTTGAACTTAAATAATTTTTCAGGTAACTATTAAGTTTCCTATCTGCAATTTTCGTTTTCTTTTGAAGCACCAGAACTAGACAATCACAACTGGATCTTTGCTTGAAAACTTTTTTTTTTTTTAGTCATATTTTTACAATTCGTTGATATTCAACTGGAATAAAACAATTGATTTCGATTAGAAGATGAAATTAGAAAAATAGTTATAATTCGTAATAATTAGGTTAGTGTAAAAATTGAAAATTAGTCAAAATGAATGACAAATGTCATGAAACATTGATTTTTATTTAAGAAACATTGATATATTAAAACGTCGAAACAAGAAACATTTTCATGAAACATAGATTTTGATTGAGGAAACATTGATTTTGAAACGATATATTGGAACATTGAAACAAGAAACATTTTCATGAAACATTGATTTTGATTGTGGAAACATTGATTTTGAAACGATATATTGAAACATTGAAACAAGAAAATTTTCATGAAGTATTGATTTTGATTCAAGAAACATTTTCATGAAACATTGATTTTGATTGAAGTAACATTGAATGAAGGAACATTCATTGAAGAAACAATGATATATTGAAATAAGAAACCTTTTCATGAAACATTGAGTTTGATTGATAACAATGTCATGAAACATTGATTTGATTTGATTTTGTAATTCTGTTCTACAACATAACTCATAGCTGCCTTCACCAATAATTCCCATTTAAATATTCACTTGCTACTATTAATATAGGACAAATGGAGTATTTTATTGGTAACTTTTATTGATTAAATGATTTATTTTAAAGGTAAAGATAATAGTTGTCAACATTTTTATGCTCGAAATGCTTCAACTGCCAGCTGACGGTTGACATTTTATCCTTTTTAATTTTTTATGCGTCGCGGAAATTAAACACGACGAAGATTTCCGGCCCATTACGAAATGTAAAAATTATCTTTTCACTATAAAAGCAAAACTAACCTTTCGACAAAGCTTCCTTTTTCTTATTAAAACATCCATTAAGAAAAATAATACCAATAAATAACACACAAAAAAATACTTATTAAGGCCAGTAATAAAAGAAGAGGAAAAACAAAAAACTATTCGAATATTACAAAGAAAATATTCAACTGGTAAGAACAAAAAATAATAATAAAAAAATCTCTGCATACCTCTGTCGTGGGCGAACACAATTCCATTTCCTTCAGAAAAAAAAATAAAGGGCAACATTTCCTGTTTTAGATAAGAACAAAATCCCGGAAAACCATCGAAGGTGTTTCGAATAGGTAATTTATTTAGGCATTTTTTAAAGGAACTTCCCGCCTTTTGGGAATTAATGATCCGCATTCTACGCACTGAACTCACATGATTTGGGATTATGGAGAAGGAAGAAAAGAATGGAAGGCCTAAAAAAAAAAAATTGTGTTTTTCACTTTTAGGGATTTTGGGGTAAAGACAAATGTTGCTTTTGCATACTCTGATTTGGAATATTTTTTTTTTTTATTTCGTTCGGTCATAAACTTGCATTTTTTTGGGATGTTTCTCTTATCCCTTTTGGTAATATTTTAGATTTATAAAAAATAGGTATATTTCTGTTTTTTTTTGTTGCAGCCCTATAAATTTTTTTTTGCCATTTGTGGTAATGTTAAGATTTTAGAAAGATTTTTTTTTTTTTGTACATATCTAAATTTTTGTGGCTTTTTAAATAATATCAAATTAATTCGCGTTGTTTTCAATTAAAGAATCATCAATATTTTTTTGATATCTTAATGATAAAAAAAAGCTTGTCATACTAATATCTTACTTAACATGGATGCAAGGTGTCGAAAAAAAATGATGCATAAATGACAAAAGCATTTAAATGTGAGGGATTTAGGAAATTTGGTTCGAAAGCCGATAAGCTATACCGAATCAAAAGATTCTATGACTATACTAATGGTAAATCCGTAGGCTGAAAGTATTTCTTTTGGTCTAGAAATGTGAGAAATAGGGTGCGAATATTGTTATAATGTGTTGTAAGCTCCCTATTTCGTATTGTAAGCCCCTCTATTTCGTGTTGTAAGCCCCTATTTCGTGTTGTAAGCCTCTGTAGTAAACTCTGTATAATCTTGAAGCTGGAACATATATGCCATTTTATGTCTAATGTTCATGGTCCTTTGATTTAATATTTTTTTAAATAATATAAATAAGAAATAAATTTATATTTTTCCTTATTATTTAAAATTGTCTTTTAAACGGTCAAGTTCATTAGAAATGAATATGATGATTTCCATGAATCATTATTTTTATACTGTTATGGTTAATAAAAGGTTAAATAACATAAAATATTTGTAACAACGATATGTAAACTATATCTTACACCGCTTACGCACAAAAAAACCTGGAATGACCTGCTGGTGTTGGTCTTAGGAAGGTTGGTTCGAATCCTCTGTAAGCTATACCGAATCAAAAGATTCTATGCTTATATTAGTGGTAAATCCGTAAGCGGAGTACTTCTTTTGGACTAGAATACGTGAGAAATAGGGTGCGAATCTTTATATGTTATTGCTATAATGTGGATTTCGCGTAGTAATACCCCTGTAGTTAACCCTGGATAACCTTGAATCTGCACCAAATATGCTATTTTATATCTAATGATCCATGGTCCTTTGAATATTTTTCAAATAATATAAATAATAAATAAATATATATTTTATCCTTATTATTTAAAATGATCTTAAAAAGTTTATTAGAATTGAATATGATGACTTCGATGAATTATTATATTGCATACAATTACGGAGAATTTGTACATCCCTTAAGGCTCTATCAAAAGTAAAAGAAAAAAATTGAATACATTGTGATAGAATTTCGGACAGAATATCTTTAAATGTGACATAATTAATACATATACCAAGATAGAAATCTATGTATTAATGAAAATGAGGTAAAATTTAGACAGACGCATAAAAGATGTGACACATAATTAAGATGAGACAATACATGAATTCTAAATATCTTATTTATTGTAGTCTCGCCAACAGATTAATATTTTTTTTCTACTAATAAGAAAAAATAATTATTTTATGTGTAATTAATTGTATTTAGAACGATTTATCTTATTGTTTAACTTATAAACGGTTGTATTAAATGTACCAAGTTATTCATTTTCTGTTTATCTATTTTTTTCTATCTAAAAAAAAACGGTTTGCATGCAAAAATATCCTCCAGAGATTTGAAAAAAAAATATTTAAAAAATAGTCGACAACCAAATTGAT
The DNA here is from genome assembly GCA_021605095.1 of Caerostris extrusa. Taxonomy (NCBI): domain Eukaryota; kingdom Metazoa; phylum Arthropoda; class Arachnida; order Araneae; family Araneidae; genus Caerostris; species Caerostris extrusa. The sequence goes on from BPLR01006220.1 coordinate 29,679, forward strand.
CTCTATGACCCCAAAATTACTTTGGATTTCAGAAAATAAGTTGAACAACGAAGACTAAATGAAGTACTTTATTCGAAATATTCGTATCATTGTACAGGCTAAATATTTTTCTATTAATGCAGATTAATGATTTCAATTGAATTTTTTTGACATGTTAATGAAGTTAATGCACGTGGCATAACACATTCTATAAGGGCCCAAAACAAAATTATCTTTTCGGATGTGCCATAAGACCTAGCGTCTGAAAAGCGAGTAGTTATAGTATATAAAATACCCAAAAAAGAAGCCACAAACCAAATGCTGTTTCCTGACAAATCCTAGAATCTGGTTGCCGAAGAGCAAACTGAAGGCGGTAATTTAACCACATATTACAATCCTCTTTCGCCACAAAAGTGTAGCAAGAGGCTTACATAAGAAACTCACACAAAATCTTTATATTAAAAGCAACAATACAAGTGAAAATTAGATAGACGGATAAAAAAAAAATTAATAGAAAATAAAAACAAAATTTCTAATAATAAAAATGAATAAAAAGATTAAAGAAGCATAGTGGGGCCTGAATGGTCAAGTGGCTAGCGCTCTGGCGCTCGGTATCACAGGTTTCGGGTTCGAGTCCCGACTGTGCCATGGATGTTTGTAGTGGTTCGGAATTCCTTTAAGCCGTAGGTCCCGGTCTCATATGACTGTAAGAGCCTCACAGAACAAAAGTCAGACTTCTACCTACGGGTGCTCCATCCCAACAGAAGCTGCCACTTTCCCTCCATCCATGAGTAGATCTCTCATGGGATGTCCGTCCCGCACTGTAGGACATTGAGGATTAGTCAACAACGGCAACAAGAAGCATAGTAAGAATAAAAAGAAATTTTAGACAAAAAAATATTAACTTAGAAGGAGAAATTACACAACTATGTTACAATGTATAAAGAAAGTAAAAATAGATGAACATATTAATTAAACTACCTGAAATTCACAATGAAAAAACTTTTAAAAAGGAATATTTCTCTTCTATGAATTACATAAGAGCAACAGACAAGTGTTTCTTCAAAATTTGCCATATTTTGCACCTGACTAACAATACAACTACACAAATTACTTTCTTTAAAAGTAAAAATCTTAAAAGAATTTAATTACAAGCTATTTTTCAAAATTACCATGACCTAATTAAAACTGATTTTGAAATAACAAAAGAAAAAAACTTAACAATTTTTTAAAGAAATCTTTTTTTTTTTTTTTAAGATGGCTTGCTTTTAAAGTTATCATTAACTGATAACTTCGAGAGTTTGGAGACCAGGAAGATTTGTTTCTATTATGTTTAAATTAAAACTCATTCCTGGTGTTTCGAAATCCACCATAAAATGGAGGAGCAATATAATGCCGAGTTTTGATTGTATTTATTTTGTACGATTAGCATTAACAGTTTGAATTCCCATGTCTAATGCTTAGTTTTCTTAAAAAGAAGTAAATTGGATATAATACTGTGTCACGACCCTAATAATAATAAAAATTATTTTTACCACCTTCTAATCTCTCTTTGAGAAATAGTTTAACAGATTCAAATTAAAAAGTATAAAATTACCGAGGGCGTCAAGCTTTTATATGAAACACAAGATTTGAATATGAAATTGGATATAATACTGTGTCACGACCCTAATAATAATAAAAATTATTTTTACCACCTTCTAATCTCTCTTGAGAAATAGTTTAACAGATTCAAATTAAAAAGTATAAAATTACCGAGGGCGTCAAGCTTTTATATGAAACACAAGATTTGAATATGAAATTGGATATAATACTGTGTCACGACCCTAATAATAATAAAAATTATATTTTTACCACCTTCTAATCTCTCTTGAGAAATAGTTTAACAGAGTCAAATTAAAAAGTATAAAATTACCGAGGGCGTCGCTTTTATATGAAAACAAGATTTGAATATGAAATTGATATAATACTGTGTCAACCCTAATAATAATAAAAATTATTTTTACCACCTTCTAATCTCTTTTGAGAAATAGTTTAACAGAGTCAAATTAAAAAGTATTTGAATGAAACACAAGATTTGAAATTGGATATAATACTGTGTCACGACCTAATAATAATAAAAATTATTTTTACCACCAACTAATCTCTCTTGAGAAATAGTTTAACAGAGTCAAATTAAAAAGTATAAAATTACCGAGGTCGTCAAGCTTTTATATGAAACACAAGATTTGAATATGAAATTGGATATAATACTTTGTCACGACCCTAATAATAATAAAAATTATTTTTACCACCTTCTAATCTCTCTTGAGAAATAGTTTAACAGTCAAATTAAAAAGTATAAAATTACCAAGGGCGTCAAGCTTTTATATGAAACACAAGATTTGAATATGAAATTGGATATAATACTGTGTCACGACCCTAATAATAATAAAAATTATTTTTACCACCTTCTAATCTCTCTTGAGAAATAGTTTAACAGATTCAAATTAAAAAGTATAAAATTACCGAGGTCGTCAAGCTTTTATATGAAACACAAGATTTGAATATGAAATTGGATATAATACTGTGTCACGACCCTAATAATAATAAAAATTATTTTTACCACCTTCTAATCTCTTTTGAGAAATAGTTTAACAGAGTCAAATTAAAAGTATAAAATTACCGAGGGCGTCAAGCTTTTATATGAAACACAAGATTTGAGTATGAAATTTTACCCTTTCCGAGTTTTTTTTTTTTAATCATCATTAGGCCTAGTCCATCTCTTATTTATACCACAAACAGCCTACCAATAGGTGATCAGGGTACGATAATGTCTCCCAGAAGGACTTTTAGGGGTAAATGTCCCACAGAATGGCACAAACCCTCTTCATCAGCCTGAATATCGAAGCGAGACGTTTTAACACGTATTATCATAATCGCCATCGAATCTTCAAGTTTCTAAAAGCAGTATTCGAAGTCTCGACCCTATTGCATGTTATACCTGTGCGTGATCCAACTGAGTCATGAGACTGATTATCATCCAACTAACATAAAAGATAATGATAGTTAGATGATTTGTTGGAAATTTGAATAGAAAGAATATAATGACCTTTCGAAATTTTATGCTGAATACAATGAACTTTATATGCAATAAAAGTTTGTTTGTTATTGAAGAATTATATGTAATGATGCAAAAATTACTATAATTATTAAGAATTATTGTAAATAATGCAAAATTAAAATGAAGAATAAATGTCCATTGAGAACAGAAATTTACTATTTTTACATATTTCCATCCGATGAATATATTTTCTGCTAAAATATTTTATTTCCTTGATATAAACTGTTATTTAAATATCAATCATTTTTTACTCTATTTTTACTTAAAAGTTATAGCTGATAGTGAAATGATATAATTATAGGCTCATTTACTCTTTGCCTCTTGTGCCTTAGAAAAGCTTTTGAAATTTTTTCAGAAAATTAAAATAGCATTAATTATTTCATATATGTCTTTCAATTTCAATTCAATTTCTCAAATGTTCAATAAAAATATTAATTGTAAGTGTTAAGAATGTCTTACAGCATGGAAAACTGATAATTACAACATATTGAATATTTTTGCTAAGAAAATATTTGTGAAAAACTTCATGAAAGAAAGGTCATTTAGAAAAGAAAACAGCATATTTTAATTGAGTTCAGAATTTATTCTGAATAATAACTGAAATAAGAAAATATGTCATTATATAAAATAAAATCTAAAAAATTTAGATTACTAAAATTTCAAAAGTTGTATTTTAGAATAAAACATTTATAATATGTATGCATAATTTTTTTAAATGTTGAAGAGATTTTTGAAAAAATGTGCTTTTCTAATGCATAAAGCAAGGAAAAAAATACGTTAACTGATAAAAGTTAAAAAAAAAAAAAAGATAGTTTCTTTTTAACAAATTAATCTTTCTGATTGAAGAAAAAAATGTCTACAAAATATATATATTTTTAATGATTACTTTAAAAATATATTTTTTAAAGATTTGTAATTTAAAAACAAAATTAATTACTAAAAATTTGAGGAAGCTTTACTAATGGAAGGAAAAAACACAATATAAAAACGTAAGATTATTGAGAAAAAATATATATGAAACATCACAAAAAAATTTAATATAAGATAAAAGATCATATTCAACTTTTTAATTAATATAATGAAACAATTAAAATAATTAAAAGAGACTTAAAGGATTTTCAATAATTTATAAAAGATGTTTGATTTGTCTCCTTTTTTTTCTCAGAGTGTAAGATTAAATTTTAAAGAGATTTTAATGATGAAAAAGCAAACTTTTGAAATACCAATCTTTCGACAAAGACTTGAAGAACTATTTTAAAAATTGTTCTTAAAATAATATGCCTCATTTTTTATGAGCAGAAGAATTGTCAACAACAACAACATCAAATTATATATTTTTTTTTCGTGGTTAGTGCATACTGGTCGCTTAGCAACCAAGAAGATTACGAAAAATGTTTTCGTGGAAAATTCATCATTTTTTCATGGTAAACATGGATAAATTATTTGCTTCATAAAAAATAAAATATGATAGAATATCAAGAAAGAAATATGTTAGGAATTTAATTAGTTTTTTTTTTATGCATTGTAGCATTGTTTGAACAAGCATTATTCATTAACTATGGAGCAAAAATGCTCATATTAGAAAATGTAATTTAGCATGATCGTTTCATGATGAGATACTCATATAAATTAATTTTTGTATGCTGCAAAAAAAATGTTAAGAATGTCAAAATTCCTTTTCAAATTCATTTTAATTAAGTTGATAATTACTATTACTAATTACAGGAAAACTGTTCTGATAAAATAAAAGAGGTAATATCCATCATGATAAACAATGGTTATTATGGACACACAAGGTAGAAATCTGATGAGTGTCAGAAAATCGGAGTTAGTTAGAAAAATTAGATGTTCAATAGTAAAGTCAAGCGTAAATTTAGATATCCATCAATAATTTTATGAGACATGGGGTGGCCTGTGTAGTGATTAGCACTCTGGCCTAGTAGCATTAGTACTCACTAGCATTAGACGTAGAGTAGAGTAGCAGTAGACTCACTAGCATTAGTACAGAGGCCTGATGGCCAAGTAGTTAGCGCTCTGGCCTTTGATGTCACATGCTTGAGGTTCGAATCCTGGTGGTGGCATGGATGTTTGATAGTGACTCGGAATCCACTTTAAGCCGTACGACCCCGCCTGTTTAGCCCTTGTGTGCACAAAATGACCGTAGAGAGACTCAGCAAACTGGTCATTGGTAGAGATCATTGGCTTCAAAATCGAATTCTGGTGGTGGCATGGATGTTTGTTAGTAGTTCGGAATCCATGTTAAACTGTAGGTCCCGATCTAATTAGCGTAGAGTGTGTCAAACATGATCGTAGAGCGACAAACCAAATCATAGGACATGGGAATATTCTGAAGCATTGAGGATGTGTCACATTTAAAAAATGAAACTTGATTTTGATTGTCTTTATACTGTCCAATAGATGTATACAGGTTGATAGATGTGTACTGTACAGTGACTTGATGATCTAATCAGTTACGATTTTCCGTTCTTTTTTCTTTTGTAGGAATTTTTAGTAAATAACTGATGAATGATGTTCTCCTTGCACGCGAGAGATGGCATTAATAGACGACTTGTGCTTGTTGAATGTGTTTCGAAGTCATATGAAATTGTAATTTCATCCGATATTCATTTCAAACTAATACTACTTCATAACTCCTTTTGGAAAAAACCTCATTTTATATACTTTGTCAATATTATTAATTTTCTGTATTTATATATTTTTTAATTAACATTTTGAAAGTCTCGTGGAATATTTTATAGAACAAGAGATCATAATTTTGAGGTTCTATCATGAGAAAATGAATAAATATCTATAGCTTTTGTTTTGTATATGGTCCCTAACTGTACCGAATTTAAACTTAACTTAAATTCTTTTTTTTTTCAATTTTACTTTTATTTTACATTTTACTTTTTTTATTCATTTTTAGTATTTTAAGTTTTTTGAGTGAGTTTAATTTTGAAACTTTATCTTGTAATTTTTTATACTAACAATTAAGCAGCCAATTAAAATTAAAATCATATCTATGAATTAAGATGAGGAGGTTAAGGGATATATCTCTCATTGGTACTCCGCCAGTTGCCAGTTGTTTTGTATAAGCAATGAAATACGAGTATCCCAACATTCGAGTTTATTGAGATACGAACCGTCATGTTAAGTTTTGGGTTGAGATACGAGCCCTCTTTGACGTCACAACCACCACTTGACTCAGATTTATGAGCCTTGTGCATATAATTGAAAAGACACTAGAAACTCTTGATCCAAATATATCTTAAGCCCGATACAGACAAGATTCCAGGAAAAATATGAGCTTGGATTTTTCCGATAAAGTTCGACAGGTTTCTATTGAAATAATAATGAAAGTAATGGAAACGTGGTTAAAAAAGATCTAAAGAAGACGAAAATTAAGTTAAGCAAAAGTGAAGCGATAAATTAATACCATTCGTTTATCTGCTCCATTAGCATTTTCATTCTATTTTTTATGTCTGTATTTGGGTTTATTTTTCTGTCTATAATATTTGCTTATTATGATTATGCTTTTATATAGAAAAATGAAGTGATTTTTCTTTTTTTTTGGGGAGGGAGCTGGAACGAATTAAGTTCATTTCAATTAATTTAAATATAGTAAACTGATTTGAGATAGGAGCATATTACGATATTAAATTAGTATCTCCAGGTACCCCATAATACTGCGTTCAAAAATAAGGCCAATTTTAAATTTAAAAGACCAAATTAATTTCAAACAATTTGCATTACAATTTGTTTGCGGAAACGTATAGAATGTTGCAGAATCGGAATTCTATATCGGAAAGAAATGTTAGAAGTGGCATAAACAGTTCAAAGAAGGCAGAGAAAGTGTTGAAGACGAAGAGCCCTCTGCTCGACCCTCAACCTCAACCGAAGAAGCTCACGTCCAAAAATTAAAGATTTAGTGCTTGAAAACCGTCGATTTACAATTAGAGATCTTGATGTTGGAATTTCAAAAGAATCTGTCAATTCCATTTTGGGCCTCAAACGCGACAAATCTCGATTGTTACCGAAAACCTTGAATGAACCAACTCATACTGCGTTGATTCTTCGTGACTTTTTCGCCAAAAATGAAACCCATATCGTTCCACAACCACCGTATTCACACCGTGCCACTTCTGGCTATTCCTAAACTCAGAAGACCATTTCGGGGGCACCGTTTTGAATCGAAAAGATTTAACGTGGATTGGAAAAAGTTAAGCATTGGAAAAAAAGTTCGTTCATTGAGGATTGGAAAAAGTTGGCATAATCGCATTTTGTCAGGAGGGGATTACTTTGAAAGCGATGAAATAAATTTGGAAGAATAAATAAAAGTTTTGAAAAAATTTTTTTCTTACTTTTTAGGCACAGTAGTACATGAATGACTGTACATACAACGTATGACTGACCCTTGTACGCATATGACGTACTACTATACGGGATTTTTCCCGCCTACGTTAATCTTAATATTTTAAAAATTTTATTAATGAAAACCAACCTTTTTCGATTATGCAAGGTTTTTAGATAAAAAATGTTGATGCACATAGATTAATTAGCTCAAAATAGAAATTGTTTCGACTTTTCCAGTAGCTTAAAAATCATGCACCAGATTTGAACCTGCAACCCCCTACTACTCCATGTGTAACAAGCTTTCCTCGTAATTGTCTCCTTTAGGAAATCCTTTCAAAACAATGCGACCGTAATGATTAATTTGACTGGCTTCGGAGGTTGATTAAAAAGCAGGGCCGTGCAGATAACGGATGGCTTTTCTGCTACACAAATTCCAGGACAAGGCTTTAATTAAAGAAGACACCGCATGTCTGGAGGGCAAGCTAAGCGTTATTATTAAAGGGTTTGCTGTTGCTATACATTGAGTAAAAGTAATAATCAGAGATGGAAAGTTGCTATAAGGAATAAAAGACAGTTCTGTTATGGTTATGAAGAGTTTTATCTAATTGTATTGAAGAAACTTACTGACATGTATAGAAAAATTTAATTTTATTTCAATAAGATATGCCCTTTAAATGAATAGAATTTTTACATGATCTTTACGGTGATTTAAAAACGTTACGTAAAAAGTGAGAAACGACATTCACTTCTTCCTCAATGTTGTTAATTTAATGATTTAATGTTGTTAATTTAATGCTTTAACGTTTTTAATTTAATCTTTAAATGCTGTTAATTTAATTTTTGTTGTTAATTTAATGTCTTAATGCTATTAATTTAATTTTTTGTTTTTAATTTAATGTCTTAATGCTATTAATTACATTTTTGTTGTTAATTTAATGTTTTAATGTTGTTAATTCAATGTCTTAATATTGTTAATTTAATGTTGTCACTACTGTAATACAGTTATAATTTCAAAAATGCAATGTCAAATTATTAAAAGACATTTAATTTAACTAATTAAATGTCTTTTAATAATTTTATAAGAAAAATCATATTGAGGATGAATGTAATAAATTTTTGTTTTTAAATTGTTTGTGGTTAAATAAAATTACTAACTCCCTGGCACTAAAGTCAATGGTGGATCATGGCGGTCCGCTTACTGGCAGATTCCAAAATGCTTTCTTTTTACGGGGTAGGGTTGACAACCTTACTCCCAATGCTCTAAAGTCACATTAGACGGGATGTACTGTTTAAAATGAATTCTGAACCATTATACGCATCCATGGCATCGCCATGACTCGGCCATCAGGCCTCTAAAGGAAATTACAGCCATTATAAATATGATTGGGGATAGCAGATTTTCAATGAAAAAAAAAAGATTGCACTGTCATTTATGGCAGGATTTATGTAATAAGTTTTACAAAATGTTTTAAAGTTATTTTCATTTTAGTATTGAATTTTGCTAGAATAACTGGAAGAGATGTTTAACTGTGTGAAGTAGTTGTTTTGATATGCATTTGATTCTGCCTACTATTAAAAACATTTCATGAACTGATAATTCTCCTACAACTCAATTGTTATTAAGAGAAATAAATTAGTTATCTTCCTTCAATATGTTTTCCAATGTCGGTATTTGAATCATTAGGTGTTTTTGAGTTAAATAATATTTATTCAGAAACATTTAAATTTTCATTTAAAAATATCTCAATGTTTGTGTAAAAGATATGGGCAACATTTGTGACAAAAATACAATCATGCATTTAAAAATTTTTTTTATATGTTTTTTTAATGTATCATTATTTTTCAGCGTTTGATAATAAAAAAGTATATATTTTTTTAATAAATTTATCTACGACATTTTAAGATTTTAATGTAGGAATTAAAATGATTTAAAATAATTATATTCAAAATACATAAATGTTCAAAATATTTTTCATTTTATATCAATTTAATTATTAATTCTATTCAATTTTTATATCGTTCAATTATTTTTTGCTTATTAAATATATTTTTCATTTAATGAACTATAAGTTATTTATAATTAAAATGAAAAATCTAAACATTATTAGACTGTTATTTTTTTTAGATGATTAATGATGCAAATTAGGAACATAACTTATAAAAAAAATCTTCTTCAATATTGTTGAGAATTTTATTAAAATATTAAAAAACAAAAAAACAAACTTATTCAAAATAAATTGAATAAAATTTCAAAAGAAATTTGATCAATAACTTCACAGAACGTCTGTTAATATCTAGAAACAAAATTAGAAAAAAAATACTCATACTTTAGATAAATCAATTTATTTATTAATGACATCTTAACATTTTTATTAGAGGTATACTGAAATCTTTGAAAACGAGTTCTTAGGAATTTTTCAAATAAAATTTAAAATATTCTTTTGAAAAATAGTTTCAGAAGAATTATTTAAAAAAAAAAAAAAAATTCAATTTGAGTTGTTTTTTATTTTAGATACAAATTTCAGTACCTTATTTTTTTCATATTCGTTTTCAGATGCAAAGTAAGAAAAACAGTGAAAGATTTAAATTTATTTATCAGTGCTATCATTGAAATTTTTACAAACAATATTTCAAGAGAAATAATTAAATATTCATGAGAAGCCTCCTAAGAATCTTTTCATTCATAATTTAACAAGAACTTTGAAGACTTTGGAAAATAATTAAAAACATGAATTCTAGACACAAAAAATTTGCATTTTGAAAGAAACGAGTTTGTTTATCAACTAGCTGATATGATCCGACGTTGTACGGCTACAGAATGTAAGGCAATTTTTAGTATAAGTAAATTTTATTAGAAAATAATTTCGCGCTAACGTACAAAAGAAAATCTCAATATTCACTGCAAAACATTTGCTGAAGATTAAACACCATCATTTTGAAAGTCGTAAAAAAATTATTCTGTATCACTATATATATATATATATATATATAAAAAATTAAAAAAATATAAAAAATAATTGTTAAGGCTGTGTAATAGAACATTTGAAAAAAAAAGTAAAAAATAAGAACGCGATAACATAAACTTCAAATATTTTCCATTTTAATTTTGTCATGCCCTTATTGGTGATGGTCCGTTTTATGAAGGATTAAAAATATAAACACGGTTATGCATACTTACAGTTTAATTACGCTTAAATATTTACAACCAAAAATCTGCTGTTCTCTCGTGGTCAACCTTCTCACAGCATAGTGAGTCCTTGTCTGTGTTTTTGACTCTTCTTTCTGAGTGAGTCTATTACTCAGATGTTTGACATTTGATGGCCACCAGGATGTCAAGAATGTCCCAAGGTGGGGTGGGAACTACAGTTAATTTAACCTCACATTTTTCCTTCAGTTTCCATTGCTCGATGTTGCTTCATGGGAGCTATATATCAGTTCCGACTATAAGGTAGGGTAGGTGCAATAATTTATTTAACCACACACCTTTTCTCCAGTTTCTGATGCTGAATGCTGTTTCACACATAGGAGCTATAATACAGTTCCAACTCTAAGATAGGGTAGAAGCAATAATTCATTCAATCTCACACTTTTACTCCCATTTCTATTGCTAGACGTTGCTTCACACATAAAAGCTATATTACAGTTCCAACTTTAAGGTAGTAGGAGCAACAAATGTTAGGGTAGGAGGTAGGAGCAATAATTCATTTAGTCTCACACTTTTTTTCCCATTTCTATTGCGGTCTCACAAATAAAAAGTATATTTCAGTTGCGACACCAGGATAGGGTAGGAGCAACAGTTCATTTAATTTCACACTTTTCCTTTCTTTTTACCATATCTCATGATTGATCTGAAACTGCCTTTAAAGGAATTATCAGTTTCTTTCACTTTCATGTCCTTTATAGGTACCCTAATTGCACATAGATATTCTCTTTCAACAAGTTTCTCAAATGCTTTCAACCTGGAACAAGTTTTATCCATTAAAACTGAACTCGAAACTGCATTAAGGGAAACTTAGTTTCCTGGATCCCTGATTGAGACAATGACCATTGGTGGGTTTCACAGTATTTTCCCTATGTTTTCTTGGTTCTGGAAAGTGATATATACTCGATTCTTCAACTCCTGCTACTTAAAAGAGATTTTTCTTCTGTTTCTTATCTGATTGGTGCTTCAAACATGTTTCCATAGGAGCAGTGAAGTCCCCTGACTTCTTCAATGCTCCTGGTTCGCCTATCGTATCCCTTTCCTCTAGATTGAATACCATCTCTTCTGAATTCTCTTCCGCAGATTTGACTTTTCTTTCCTCTCCTAAATATTTCTTCTTTACTTCCAACAACTAGAAAATCTCAAGATTTATCAAAGCATCTTCATTTAATCTTTCCACTACAGGCGCACGTACCTGGATAAAAAGACCTAAAATATTCCTTATCCGTCCAAAGCCTAAATGGAATATTAGTAAGCATCGCTTCTACAGGAGGTTCAATTGCAGGTCTTAAAAATATTTTTTAAGACTTGGTTGCAACAATTCTTCTAGTATGACTGATTGTAATCTCGGCACCGTTATCGATAATCTCTTGAAACCTGTAGCTTTCCCACTTCTAAATGAAGCTGAAGAAGTTTCATCTACCGAAATTTGCTAATCAAAGCTGGCACTTAACTACTATGCTAAAAGTTCTGCTAAAGCTTTTTAACAAAGCCAGTCATGGAGACTTGCAGCACTGAGCAGTTTTTCACAATAAATTCTTTCACGCCATTTATAGCACTGGAACATTTTCTCTCCCATAACTATAGAAATCTCCTCCATCAATCTTGTTATGTCCCTAATGGCAATAGTTCTTTTTTGAAGGATTAAAAAAACATAGCTACAGTTATACATATTTGCACTGTAATTACACTTAAATATTTACAACTAAAAACTCGCTATCCTAACATGATCAACTTTCTCCCAGCACGAATCATCCTTGTATAACTTTTTTAACTTTTTTCTTATCGGATCTCTTAATTCCTGTCTCCAGATGTTCGATTCCAAAGCCCTTACCAACGTCAAGTACAGGTAGGTAGACCAAAATGTCTCTTCAATGAATTTGAGGAAATGAATAAGGGGATATAATCTCGACAGACACCACTACATGGGGCTATACTTTTACATTGCAATGGTACCATTTAGTAGTGATGAGACACGGAGACGATGCTGTAATTGGTCAACCAGCTTGTTGGGTTTATGCAGCAACCAAAGCCTTAAAGCGGAAAACTCTCCTATTAGAAGAACCTTAAAGAAAGGAACGGGAAAAAAGAAAATTTTTATATATGGATATTTTAAGAGATCTTTATTTTGAATATTTAAAGGATTCGTATGTATATTGAATTAATTTAATCTGATCTATCAGGCCCACATGGCTGAATAATGTTGACCCGTTTAATGTACACATAATGTTGGATATTATTTATTTAATTGTAAAATTAGAATGCTTGTTTCTACAAAACCTATAAGGAGGGGAAGGGGAGGGGGAGAAGGATGGACCCATATTTAAGGAAATTATTTCGGCTGCTTTTATTCAATTCCTTCTATTAGTTCACACTTTTCCTATATATATCTTGTCCAAATTTTCAATCGTTCATAAAATGCTTTTTATTCATCCACTCAAGTTCAAGTACTTTTTTTTTGAACTTGTAGTGGATGACACTTGATGTTAATGCAGTTTTTTCAAATATCTATTTTTTCGTTCTAATGCAGCTGGCAACCAACTTAGACAATTGCCTTTGATGCCTTAAGGCAAGTGCTGCACAGACATTACTCACTTTGCATTACCTAGGGGTGCGTGTAACTTGATGGTAAGACACGGACTAGCAATGCCCCGCAACGCTCTACGATCCTATTAGGACCGGGACCTACGGTTTAAGGTGGACTACGAACCACTACAAACGCCCATGGGCAAGCCGGGATTTGAACCCGATACCTATGGTACCGATAGCCAGAGCGCTAGCCACTCGGCCATCAGGTCCCTTAGTTTTTTCAAATATTAATACATTAATTAAATTTAATTAATTAATTTTAGTTTTGTTTTTAGTTGCAAGTATATAATAATAGATGGCTCCAGATGTAAGACGAAAATTTAAACTTTATTTGTAAAGGACTTTTCTGCAATATAGTGAAAAAAAGTAGCAATTGACTTACATTTTTTTTATATTACTTGTTTTTACTATCGTGACTAAAAAAAACGTGGCATTGAACATCACAAAGTCTGAACAAATATGAAAAGTACCTATAAAAACAAAATCAAAATCTATTTTTCATGCTTGTAAAAGAAATTAAACCTTGATGGGCATGCAGAAAAATCTGCCCAATCCAAAAAGCATTTCTTTTTCTGCGGATTCAATTTCTTAACGGTCCCTCAAGAGACAGGTAACTCACGCAACGATATCCAAACCGTTCTTAGTTCTCTGCTTGGCTTCGCTCAACGGAGGTTAATTTTGCTTGGCGAAGACCACCTTATCGTCCAAACTGCCCTCTGGGAATACAACAGGGTGTTGTCTCTGCCCTAGAATAATAAAATGGAACAGAAGAACGAAAAAGAAAAAAAAAAGAAAAGAGTTCCCGTTATTACAAAAGAATTCATTTAGGTTTGAAAACAACAAGTTGAACGGGCGATTACTACAGGTGTGGTCGCGATCACTTAGAACGCATTCGTGAGATTGAGTACTGGCTGCCTTCTAATTAAGAACTTTACGCTTTTCTTTAAGTTTTGGCGCGATATCGCCAACTAATGAATCGTGGGCGGGGAAGGCGTATGAATATTGAAGAGTTATTGTTCGTTTGGTTTTTTTTTTTGTTGGAGATAGTTTCACTGAGTTTTCATGACACTTGGATTGGGGATATTTAATCGGTAAAAAGGGTTTTAGTTCGTTGCGTGAATGGATGTAAATTAAATCGTCTGAAGAATATATTTTAGAACTCTGCCTTTTTAAATTGGCAGCATCAAATAGAAAGTTGAAAATAGTTTTTTTTTTTTTGTTAATCATAGAAATTGTATAATGTTTGGTGATTTTCCTTTTAGTAATTCCAGAAAAAGAAAGAAAAATGCGTTTAAAAGTAGAATGAAAAGGAAATGGGTAATAATTTATAATGTTAACAAAAGTAGTCCGTATTTAAATTGTTTTATTTTATTTATAGAAAAAAAATATATTTCTAGTTAATTTTGCTTTCGTAAATTAGTTTGAGAAAAATGGTTATGAAAAATCTTCAGATATTTACCATTGTATTGATGAAATAGAAGAAAATTTTATGAAAAATATAAAAAACTTAATTTTAATGGTAAATTATTAATTACCACTAAAATTAATTTTCATCAAAAAGTATAGAATTTAGTAGATTTTTAGATATTGATCAAAATGTTAGAGTTAAATTTTACTATTAAGTGTTTTATGCCGGCCTTGATATATTTACATGTTCAATATGATGAGACAAAAAGTATTGGTAGTCTCTGCAAAACACGGAAATAGTACAATACGGCTTTATCTAATTCAATACAAGAATGAAAGAGATTTCTCATATAATATGACATTCTAGAATGCTGTTTCGTTAACTAAATAATGTGAAGGCACAGAAGAAAATCTTCTTGTAACATAGAATGTTTTCAGAAAGTTGCGGTAATTTGAAATATACATACACCAAGGGATATAAGAACTTTAAAGAGCTAGTAACATTTTGTTTGATTATTTCTAAGCCAAACTATAAATTTTTCTTTTTTACATGTAAACATTTTACATGAATAGAATTCAAAAAAGAGCACATAGAAGATGATTCTCTTAAAACAATGCTTTCATTTTATGGTGATTAACAATGATAAAGAAGGAAACGTTACGCTATATTTTTGATAAATTATTGCTTTATTAAACAATTTGAATGGAATTAGAGATTATGTTTTGAACTTCGAGCTTACTATATTGTTCCTTCTACACTTTATTTTATGTAATGTTAAATCATATAACACGCTATTTTTTTAAAGGAACTTGCTTTTGAATTCTATTCATGCAAAATTTTACATGTATATAAGATTGAATACAATAAAAAAATCATGGAGAAGATGATTCCCCGTAAGAAATGTTTTCATTTTATGATGATTGACAATGATAAAGAAGGAAATTTTACGATTTATTTTTGATCAATTATTACTTTAATAAATATGTGGATGGGAACCAGAGTTCGTGATTAGAACTTGGACCTTATATTTTTCATTCTACACTTTATTTTATGTAAAGTTAAATCACATAACACGCTATTTGTTTTTAAGGAACTCTCTTTTGAATTCTAATCATGCACAATTTTTATGTGTATATAATAATGAATAGAATTCAAAAGAGCATAAAGAAGATGATTCCCCGAAAACAGTGTTTTCCTTTTATGGTGATTAACAATGATAAAGAAAGAAACATTGCACTATATTATTGATCAATTATTGTTTTAATAAATACGTTGAAGGGAACCAGAGTTTGTGTTTTTGAACTTGGAGCTTATTATATTTTTTCTACTACATTTTATTTTTAACATTAAACCATATAACACGTTATTTTTTTTTTTTAAGAAACTCTCTTTTAAATTTTATTCATGGAAAATTTTTACGTGTATATAAGAATGAATGGAATTAAAAAAAAATCATAGATATAATTTAAAAGAGCATGGGGATTAACAATGATAAAAAAGGATGAAAGAATGATAAAAGAGAAATGATAATACATTAACATTAAGTCATATAACACGCTGTATTTATAGGAACATAAAACAATATTATACGGGTTATGAATATACTGTTATCATAAATTCATACGTATAGTCCACAGCATTGTGCAAAGCGCAAGCTTAATTTTTGGTTCGAAAAAAAGAGAAGATTTTGTAAAACCCGCAGAGGCAGTTCTTTGAACAAATACACCGATATACACCAATACTCACCATATATACCAATCAAGATCTGTTTTCATAATTATGAAATCAAACTTTCAATTGTAAAGAGCATTTTTGATTCTGTAATTTTATAAGAAGAAATTTAGATAGTGAAAAGCGAAAACGTGATCAACATTTAAGAATCACGGGGAAAACAAAGAATTTACTATAATTACTATTGTATATGTTAACTATACTTACTACAGATGTAAAAATCTGATCATTATCTCAGATTATTAATTTTTCTTCTGTAAAAACATTTTTAATTATCCATATCTTCATTCTGTGACTTTTTTCCTCCACTAGTACACATCAATGTCGACATTGGGGCAGATTATTGATGATAGATGAGGATCACATTTTATCAATTTTTAGTTAAGTTCGGTTTCTTTTTTCCGTCATTCACAACTTTTTTGTTTTGCTTTAAATAATATATTTTTCATTCGAACAAAGTTCTGTCCTTTATTTTTTTGGCAAAAGCTTTTTATGCTATTGTTTTATAGAATTTCATTTCAGTTAAACTTTCGATAAAAAATCAGAAGGATTATAATTTCTACCACAAAATTTTAAAGATTTTAAAATATAATCTGTGAAATATCGTAGGAAATTACAGTTCATAATCATAAAGAATAAAATTTCAAATGAATAAAAGTAGGAGAAATGGATCACTCGAATCTATTTAAAGTACATTCCAAGTACTTAACGCCACAAAAATTCCATTTCGAAGCTTTCACAATTATTTATTTCTATGATGCGACACTCGCAACGCAACTGACGGCGACAGAAATCGCTAATTACACTTCTCACTCCCTCTTCCTATTGCCAGAAATAACCTCAACGAGTCAATTACACCAACGAATCACCAAACCGTGAATCACATTCTCACCTTCTGAAAAGTTCCAAGTGGTTCTCCTTCAAAAAGTTTTGTTCGCAAACTGGGGTCTTCCCTCTCAAACTTTTCACTTATCAATTTTAATGAATTCTCTTCCAATTAAGAGATACTTATCTCCACCGAGCAGATTTTAACAAGACCCCTTGCAAAAAGAAAAATAAAACTAAAATTTTACAACAGCAACAAAAAAAATTGTTGTGAAAGGCTTAGCTGCTGTTCAACAACTTTTAACGTTAAACGAACTGTGGCGGAAAGACAGTTACATCCAAAGATTAAGGGTGGATAGTTGAAGAAAAAAATTTTATTTCAAAGATTTCTCTAAGAGATCGGATTAGAACATAACAAGCTGCAATAACGCTTCAATAACCTTTAAAAAGAAAGTACTTAAAGAAGGTTTTTTGGCGAATAATGTGAGAGATTACTGTGTTAATTTTGTATCTAAATAATTGGGACCGCTTGTTTGATTAATTTTCAGACAGAATTAATTCTTTTTGTGGAATGATGAGAAGCTTGTTATAGACGTGTAGAATTATAATAAACATAACGAGGTAGTTTTCCTGGAAAAATCAGGCAATCAAAGATTTCAAATGGCTTTTGATTTTTAAAGTGAAAGAGCAAATGCAAAGTTTCAAAAGATTTTAAAGGGGATTGTTTTATAAGAAAGAAGGTAATTTTTGTTTGTTTTTGGCTTGTAGGAAATAAGCCTTTATTTTAAATAAAGAAAGCTATTTAAAGTTTGTTACTATTTTAAATAATTACTGTTTTAATTAATCTTGATTTAAGGTTGAATAATTTTGATGGTAGATTAGTTTTATGTTATAAATGGTTTTTGATTTTAAACAAAAGCCTTTTCCCGTTGTAGCATTATTCTCTTTGTCTATTATGTATGCTTAGTCATTTTTTTAATAATTCTTAATATGAATAACTGGCTTACATTATTTGAAAAGTCGTGTCATTTTTAAATCACAATCAATATCACAATGGATAGCACGAATTAGGGTTTGAAACGTTTCATTTAATAATTTACAAGATTAAGCGAAGAAAACTTTCAGATTTCCTATAGATTTGGCAATGATATTTATTTAATAATAGTTGACACTGAATAGTGAACAATTATAAACAATGATAAATGACAAGAATATTGTGAATGTAGGGCATTTTGACTTGAATGGGTAGAGCTGTAGCAAAGTCGGCCTAATTGGCTGAACAAATAGAGGATGAAAAAGGTGAAGGTGTCTGTTCACTACACTTGCATTGTACCACCGCAATTTTGAACAAACATCTCAAAGAATGGCAACGAGGTTGGGGGAGGGGTAGATTCATAATGTCCTACCCTACAACCTCAAACTCAACGGAAGGATACTCTACCTTACAGATTTACCTTCTCACACCCATCATAGATTAAAGAACTTTCGATTCGGCGTCGTTTATCGAGTTTTGAACAGTTTGGTCCAGATATCCAATGCACAATCCGACAGGCCACTCTTACACTATCTGCGTATGGTTTAATTAAGTTACCAAATTTAAATGACAAGTGGATGCAAACAATGTTGCCATGGTTACCATTTAACAATATTTCAATAAACAAGTAATATAAAAAAATATATATAATATATATATATATAATTTTAAAGTCACTTCCTACTTTATCTTCACTATATTGCAGAAAAGTCCTTTAGAAATAAAGTTGAAATTTTCCTCTTGCATCTGGCGCAATCTATTATTAGATATATGCAACTTAAAACTAAAAAAAAAAAAAAAAAAATTAATTAATTAAATTTAATTAATGAATTAATATTTGAGAAAACTGTATTAACATGAAGTGTCATCCACTACAAGTTCAAAAAAAAAAATGTATTAGAACAAGAGTGGATGAATAAAAAGTATCTTATTCACTATTGAAAATTTGAACAAGATATATATATAGCAAGCATGTGAACTAATAGAAGGAATTGAAAAAAAAAACGTGACATTGAACATCACAAAATATGAATAAATATGAAAAGTACCTATAAAACAAAATTAAAATCTATTTTTCATACCTATAAAAGAAACCCTACATCTTTTGATTGGCATACAGAAAAATCTACCAAATCCGAAAACATTTCTTTTTCTGCGGATTCAATTTCTTAACGGTCCCTCAAGAGACAGGTAACTCACGCAACGATATCCAACCGTTCTTAGTTCTCTGCTGGCTTCGCTCCAATGGAGGTTAATTTTTTGCTTGGCGAAGACCACCTTATCGTCCAAACTGCCCTCTGGGAATACAACAGGGTGTTGTCTCTGCCCTAGAATAATAAAATGGAACAGAAGAACGAAAAAAAAAAAAAAAAAAGAAAGAGTTCCCGTTATTACAAAAAGAATTCATTTAGGTTTGAAAACAACAAGTTGAACGGGCGATTACTACAGGTGTGGTCGCGATCACTTAGAACGCATTCGTGAGATTGAGTACTGGCTGCCTTCTAATTAAGAACTTTTACGCTTTTCTTTAAGTTTTGGCGCGATATCGCCAACTAATGAAACGTGGGCGGGAAAGGCGTATGAATATTGAAGAGTTATTGTTCGTTTGGTTTTTTTTTGTTGGAGATGGTTTCACTGAGTTTTCATGACACTTGGATTAGGGATATTTAATCGGTAAAAAGGGTTTTAGTTCGTTGCGTGAATGGATGTAAATTAAATCGTCTGAAGAATATATTTTTAGAACTCTGCCTTTTTTAAATTGGCAGCATCAAATAGAAAGTTAAAAATAGTGTTTTCTTTTAATCATAAAAATTGTATGATGTCTGGCGATTTTCATTTTTAGTTAATTCAGTAAAAAAGAAAAATGCGTGTAAATGTAGAATGAAAAGTAAATGGGTAATAATTTATAATGCTAACAAAAGTAGGCCTAATTTGAAAGTATTTAAATTGTTAGTTTATTTTATTTATAGAGAAATTATGGTTTTTACGTAACCTTGCTTCACAAATTAATTTGAGAAAAATGCTTATGAAAAATATTTAGATATTTACCATTGCATTGAATAAATACTAGAGAAGAAACATTTATGAAAAATATAAAAATTAATTTTAATGGTAACTTATTAATTATCACTAAAATTAATTTTCATCAAATTATAGAATTTAATAGAATGTTAGATATTGATCAAAATGTAAGAGTCAAATTTTACTATTAAGGGTTTTATGCCAGCCTTGATATATTTATAGGTTCAATATGATGAGACAAAAAGTGTTGGTAACCTTTTTTTTTTTTTTTTTTTTTCTAATGCAGCTGGCAAATAGACTGTGATCTTCGCCATAAGGGCTGCACCGATGTTACTTACTTTGCATTACCCAGGAGGCGCGTGTAACTTGATGGTAAGCCACGGAGTAACAACGCACCCGCAACGCTCTAATAGGACCGGGACCCACGGTTTAAAGTGGATTTCGAGCCACTACAACGCCTATGAGCAAAGCCGGGATTTGAACCCGA
Organism: Caerostris extrusa; assembly: GCA_021605095.1. NCBI lineage: Eukaryota > Metazoa > Arthropoda > Arachnida > Araneae > Araneidae > Caerostris > Caerostris extrusa. The sequence continues at coordinate 50,411 of BPLR01006220.1, forward strand.
TACCTGTGGTACCGAACGCCAGAGCGCTAGCCATTCGGTCATCAGGCCCTTGGTAATCTTTGTAAAACACGGCAATAGTACAATACGGTTTCCTTCTAATTAAATATGAGAATAAAAGAGATTTCCCATATAATATGACATTCCTATATTACTGTTTCGTTGACTAAATAATGTGAAGGCACATGAGAAAATCTTTTTGTAAAATAACTTTTGCAGAAAGCTTTGATAATTTGGAAATATTCGTAGACTAAGGGATATTATCAGAACTTTAAAGATCTAGTAACATCTTATTCATTACTTTTAGGCCAAACTTTAAATTCTTATGTATACATAAAAATTTGCATGAATAGAATTCAAAAGAACATAGAGAAGATGATTTACCGTAAGCAATGTTTTCATTTTATGGTGATTAACAATGATAAAGAAGGAAACATTGCACTACATTATTGATAAATTATTGCTTTAATAAATATCTTGAAGAAAATCTGAGTTTGTGTTTTGAACTTGGAGCTTACTATATTTACCCTTCTACATTTTATTTTTGTGTAACATTAAGTTCTATAACAAGCTATTTTTTATAGAACTTGAAAACATTATACGGGTTATGAAAATAGTATTATCATAATTTTATGCTTATAATCCACAGCATTGTGCAGCAGAGTAATTTTCGGTCTACAAAAAATAAGATTTTGTAAAACCTACAGGGGCTGTGCTTTGAGCAAATATACTAATATATTACAATACGCACCATATATACCAATCAAGTTCTGCTTTTATAGATATGAAAAAAAAACAACCTTTTTACGTACAAAACATTTTTCAGTTTTTAAGGAGCATTTTTGATTCTATAATTTTATAAAAAAATTATGTCATAAATTTAGATAGTGTAAATCGAAAACAAGATCAACATTAAGAATCATGGAGAAAACAAAGGACTATTGCCTACATTAAAGTTACTATTCCCTACATTTACTACAGATATAAAAATCCAATCATTACCTCAATTAGTTAATTTATATTTATTTAAAAACATTTTTAATTATCCATAACTTCATTCCATGCCTTTTTTTTTCACCACTAGTACACACCAACGTAGGCATTAGAACCAACTACTGACTACCAACGAGCCAAGCATTTTGTCAATTTTTCTTTAAGTCAGGTTCTCTTCCATCACCCACAACTCTTATTTTTTGTTTAAAAGAACTGTTTATTTTCATTCAAACAAATTTCTGTCATTTACTTTTGGCAAAAAAGATTGTTTTATATAATTTTATTTTTATGAAACTTCCGATAAAAAGACAGAAGGATTATACGCAGTAGTTTATAATCTCTACCACAACATTTTAAAGATTTTTAAAATATAATCTGCGAAATGTAGTAGAAAATTATTGTTCATAATAATAAAGAAAAAATTTCGAATTAATAAGTTTAGGAGAAATGGATCACTCGAATATTTTTTAAAGTACATTCAAGTACTTAACGCCACAAAAATTCCATTTCGAAGCTTTCACAATTATTTATTTCTATGATGCGACACTCGCAACACAACTGACAGCGACAGAAATCGCTAATTACACTTCTCACTCCCTCTTCCTATTGCCAGAAATAACTTCAACGAGTCAATTACACCAACGAATCACCAAACCGTGAATCATATTCTCACCTTCTCAAAAGCTCCAAGCGGTTCTCCTTCAAAAAGTTTTGTACCGCAAACTGGGGTTCTTCCTCTCCAACTTTTCACTTATCAATTTTAATGAATTCTCTTCCAATTAAGAGATACTTATCTCCACCGAGCAGATTTTAACAAGACCCCTTTGCAAAAATAAAATTTTGCAGCAACAACAACAACAAAAAAAAAAATTGTTGTGAAAGGCTTAGTTTCTGTTCGACAACTTTTAACGTTAAACGAACTGTACCGGAAAGACAGTTACATCCAAAAGATTAAGGCTGGATAGTTGAAGAAAAAAAAATTTTTTATTTCAAAGAATTCTCTGAGGGATCGGATTAGAACATAACAAGCTGCAATAACGCTTCAATAACTTTTACAAAAGAAAGTACTTAAAGAAGGTTTTTTTTTTTTTGGCGAATAATGTGAGAGATTACTGTGTTAATTTTGTATCTAAATAATTGGGACCGCTTGTTTGATTAATTTTCGGACAGAATTAATTCTTTTTTTGTGGAATGATGAGAAGCTTGTTATAGACGTTAGAATTATAATAAACATAACGAGGTAGTTTCCTGGAAAAATCAGGCAATCAAAGATTTCAAATGGCTTTTTGATTTTTAAAGTGAAAGAGCAAATGCAAAGTTTCTAAAAGATTTTAAAGGGGGATTGTTTTATAAGAAAGAAGGTAATTTTTTGTTTGTTTTTGGCTTGTAGGAAATAAGCTTTTACTTTAAATAAAAGAAAGCTATTTAAAGTTTGTTATTATTTTAAATAATTACTGTTTTAATTAATCTTGATTCAAAGGTTGAATAATTTTGATGGTAGATTAGTTTTATGTTATAAATGGTTTTTGATTTTAAACAAAAGCATTTTCCCATTGTACATTATTCTCTTTGTCTATTAGGTATGCTTAGTAATTTTTTAATAATTCTTAATGTGAATAACTGGATTATATTGTTTGAAACGCAGTCCTGCCATTTTTAAATCACAATCATTATCACGATGGATAGCACCAATTAGGATTTGAAACGTTTCATTTAATAACTTACAAGATTAAACGAAGAAAACTTTCAGATTTCCTATAGATTTGACAATGATATTTATTTAATAATAGTTGATACTGAATATTGAACTATTATAATCGAAGATTTATTTTTGTTCTAATGCAGCTGGCGAACACTTAGACAATTTGTCTTGGGTACCTTAAGGCAAGAGCTGCACAGACATTTATAATCGTATGCCGGGCATTTTGACTTAATTGGGTAGAGATATAACATGTTTAGCCTAATTGAGGTGACAAATAGAATACGAAAGAGGCTATTACACAACTCTTACATTGCACCACTGCAATTTTGAACAAACATCTCAAAACATGGCATCGGGGAGGGGAGATCCGCAATGTTTTACCCCACAACCTTGAACTCAACGGAAAGATATTATGCCTTACAGATTTACCCCTTCTCACACCCATCATACGTTAGAGAAATTTTGGTTATCTCGCTCAACGAGTTTTAAACAGTTTGATTCAGGTATGTAGTGCACTATCCGACAGGCCACTCTTACACTTTTTTGTATATTGTTTAATAAAGTTTCCGAGTTTAAATGAAAAGTGGATGCAAACATACCTGCCATAGTTACCGCTTAACAATACTTTAATTAAAAAAAAAAACGCCCGTTTCAAGACTCAGTTGTAAGTCTTAGATTCAAGTAGTACGTTTCTGGTAGCGAGAAGACTCGAAGGCGATTAGGACAACGTGTGTACAGGCGACCTTCAGTGACAGTTAGACTGCCTGATGGTAGTTTTCCGGATGTTCTCCCATATGACATGCAAATGCGGGGCATTTATTCCCACAAAATTTTTCCTCTTTGTTCGTAGGTTAAACTGCTTATGGAGGGCCTGATGGCTGAGTGACTGGTGCTTGGTGCCACAGGTTTCATGTTCGAGTCCCAGCAGTGACATGGATGTTTGTAGTGGTTAGGAATCCATTTGTAGTGGTTAGGTCCGGGTATAATGACTGTAGAGAGTTAGGCGTAGAGCTGAAAACTCTACCCCATAAAAAGTCAGCGTCATCATAGAGCCTAGTTATACTTTTACCTACGGTTGCTCCCTCACAATAGAAGCTGCCCCCTTTCCTTTCTTTCATGAGACCATATGGGGCTTTGGACTTGATCTAGATGTTGTTGTCTACCGAGTAGTATAAGAAACAACAACTGATCATGGCATAAGTAGAATATAAAATTTTCCACATTTCAGCAACAACAAAAATTGTAAAATACCACATAATAAATAAAGAATAATTCAGACGGGTTGAAAGTTACGAGACATGCACCAGACAACTTCATAACAATGGAATTTTGCTTTACTTTGTAAGCAGTTTCAAGCCAAGTACTTTTACTAAATTAATTTTGAAGGCATTCTTTTGATGAAAGAATGTTAGGTTTTAGAGTTAACAAATCAAAAAACAAAGATCAAAATCATCCTAAACAAAGTAATTTGAGATACTTAATTTAATGAATTCATTTAATTTTTAAATAATATTAATTAAAAAAAAATTAAAGATAGTAATATTTGTGAATTTATCGAGATAATTTTTATATTTTAATTATAAATTAGTATATAAAAAATTTATTATAAAATAAATATCAAACATGGTTTATTAATTAATAATACTGACTTTTCTCTTGAAACTAATAAAAAAATGGCTACTGTGAATTATTGAATTTATTTATAAATTTTCTTGAGGAAATAATTTTTTATAGATTCTAATTCGTCAATGAATAGAAAAATATGTTTCAAAAAACTTTAAATCATCAAAAAATCCTTTTTAGATGAAAATTCAAGAGAAATTATTAATTAAGACAAAATTGGAGAGATTTAATGAATGAAAAAGTAGCATTAAAATTTTAAAGGTATAATTTTTAAAGATTCTTCTATGTTGCACCACTCAGACATTTTTGGATTTAAATAGAATACATTTTTTTTATTACTTGTTGTTTCAATATCATTAATTTTTTTTTGCCTTAAAAGTTTATTTTTAAATACTTGATTTATAAAAATTAAATTAAATTTTTATTTCTTTGCTTGGAAAAAGATAGGAAAAAAAAGGTTAATGAGTTTTTTTTTAGAAAATACCTAATTTTAAAATAAATTTGATGCAAATTAAATATAATATAAAAATAATAACAAGCTTCTTCTAAATTAATAATTAATTAATTAAATTATATTATTATAAAAATTTTGTAAAACTTTATTTAGATTACAATGAGATAATATACAATAATTTCGTTTGATTTAAGGTTTTATAAAAGTGATTATATACGCAAAAATAATAATAAACGCTTTAGAATTAAATTATTCTTATTATTTTACTGTAATTCTTTCATAAAATAAGAACCAAACTATGATAATAATGGTTAAAATAATAATAAATAATATAATATTTTAAACATATATGTATTTATAAGATTTTGGTTAGATTATAATTCTTCTTCATTGGCGTAACAGCCTCATGGTGGGCCAAAACCGTCTACTGGCAGATTTCGAAACAGGAGATATTTTCGTTTTACTGCGTAGGGTTGTCAACCCTGTGTAGTCATATTATACTACGGTTTAAAGTGGATTCTGAACCACTACAAACATCAATGGCACAGCCGAGTCTCGAACCCGAAACCTGTGGCTTCAATGGCTAGTCACAGCTATCACTCACCAGATTATAATAAATGTAATATAATTTAAGGAGTTAAAAGATTAAAGATGAACCTAAATACAAACAACATTTAAATTTTTAAAAAATTTCGTGAAAAAAAGAGAGATTCGAGAAAATAAGAGAAGGTGTAAATCCTGATAAAAGTCTTTTAGTATTTATTTTAATTAACTCTAGCAGTAGGGATCAAAATTAATTCACTAAAGTGGTGCTGCTTTTGTAAAATGGTTAACAAACTACAGATTTTTGATTTACGAAAAACATTTACTGAGGATTTGAAAAAAAAAAAAAAAAAAAATTCCAGGATTTATGAGATAAGAGAAAAATATAGATGCTTGTTTACGGATAAATAAGAAATTGAAAAAAAAAAAAAAAAAAAAAAAAATTCAGTTTCACTGGGTAATTTCAGTAAAGATTTTGGAAAAAAAAAAAAAAAAATCTCAAGATCCTGAGACGCAATTTTATTGTTAAATTTCTTAATAATAGTTCCTTCGCATAATATAACAAAAAAAGTTCCTTTATATTTATGATTTATATCCTTATCCGTATTATTTTAGGAATAGTTCCTTTTTACTATGCAAGAATTTCCAAGAAAATATTACTTTATTACATCGAACTGACTATAACAGTACTAGTAATAGTACATATTCATTTATAGACATGAAAAGTTTTCACATACACGAGACAGGTCTAAAATTAGACTCAGACCAGGTCTCATAACCACAGCAGGAAATAAGCTCCAAAAATATCCACGGACAAATCACTTACTGGAAGGAGAAGTGCATGAAATTATGCTGGGAAGAATTTTCATAATATCTCTTTCCAGGAATAGGATGTGTTTTTGGTACACCTGTGCAGTGTGACTCGAAGTAAAATCAGATGAATTATTAAATGTGTATTTGCTTTAATCCGGTATGGGGGGATATCCTTTTCGATACCTGTGCCGGGCTATCGATTATCGTTAATTAACTTTTGTAGCAGATTCAGGGGTCGTAGTTCAATTGAAAAAATATAATTTTTAGGTCTTTTGCTAGAGAATAGAGTGTTTTTTTGTGTCGACAACAAAATGCCTTGCATTGTTCTGTTTGCTTTAAAGCTTTATTATTTGAGGTTCAGAAACATTTTTCGCAAATTTAAAAATTAGCTTAATTTTTTTTTACAATTATGTCTACAAAATTAATTAATTATTTTTTAAAATTAAATAACTATACATAATTATTATGTTGTTCTAATGTAACATAAAAGTAAAATAAATGTTAAATTTATATTAGTTCATTCATTTTCATTTTGAACTAAATTAAAAAAAACAAAAAACAAATATTAATTTTAATAATTATATGTGGTTGTTCTAATGCAGCTGGCAATGCAGAAACATTAATCTTTATGCATAAGCAAGGACTGCACCGTTGTTATTCATTTAGCTCTACCCAGGGGGACGTGTAGCTTGAAGTTATGCTACGGACGCGAGTAACACTACCCCAACCTCTGGCACTCGGTACCACAGATATCGGGTTCGAATCCCGGCTCATGGATGTTTGCAGTGGTTCGGAATCCTCTTTAAACCGTAGGTCCCGGTCCTAATACGATCGTAGAGTGCTGTGGGGTTAGTGTTACTCGCGTCCGTAGCATATCTTCAAGCTACCCGAGCCCCCCTGGGAAGTGCTAAATGAGTAATAGCAGTGCAGCCTTTGCTTAGGGCATAAAGTTTAACTGTCTGTATTGCCAGCTGCACTAGAACAACAACATATAATTATTAAAATTAATATTTATTTATTTTGTTAAAATTTAAATAAAAATAAAAATAAATGAACTAATATAGATTTAACATTTATTTTATTTTTTATGTCGAGGGACCATATATGTATTGAATATCCGTAAAATAATGTAAACCTTTCCTTTCAATTGAACTTGATGAACTATCTAGTGAATGATGATGATAACTTGATGATGATCATGATAACTTGATAAACTAACTATATAGTCTATCTTTCAATGAACTATCTAGTGAAATAACTATGATATTCACCCTAATTTTTTATAACGCATGTGTTTACAAACAAATTTAATTTACAGTTAAAAAACGAAAAAAACAACAACAACAAACTCTAATCAGTATGTCATATATAAATAATTTAATCCCAAATAAATATTCAAGGCATTTGGATTTAAAATATAATTCTGACATTTGAAATAATTGTTAAATTGTTCTACTATACTGTAGAGTTCTACAGTACTGTAGATGTAGATGCAAAAACAACCCTGAGAAATTTAAAAGTGTTAAAAAGTAAATATATACTTTTTTATTTTGACTTATTTTTCTCCATATGAATTATTTACATTTTTATCATTTTGCCTTAGTATCAGGGAAGCTGATTGACCACCTTACAAGCCTGCAGATATATAGGTCAAGGTTGGTTCTCTGTGCTACTTCAATTGGCTGGCCCTCTGGTCTTTGGTATCACAGACTTCAGGTTCGAATCCTGGCGGTGGCATGGATGTTTCTTAGTGATTCGGAATCCATATTAAACTGTTGGTAATGGTCTAATTATTTTAAATTGTCCAATGCAAACCAAATAAATTTAAAATGGACATGCGCATTTCATGAATATGGATTCCGGAAACAAATGGAAACAAAATCCCCGGAATAAATCAAACAAAATCCTCCTGGAAACAAATGGAAATAATTTCTGATCTATGGTTTGCCGTACTTATCTAAATTTCGTTTTAGCTCCCTTTCCGAGAAAATTTATTTACTTCGGCCAGATTGGTTTGTCTCTCTATAATCATTTTTTGCTCACTTTAGGTTAATTAGACCCGGACCTACAATTTAAAGCGGATTCCGAACCACTAACAAACATGCATGAGTCGGCCAGAATGTGGCACCAAACGTCAGAACGCTAACCCATTAGGCCGTTTACTTAGGCCAGTAGATCATCACGCCGACCACACTCTAATATCATCCCTTTTCGAATTTAGTGGAATGACATTCCAGTCTACAGATATATCGTCTTGTCTTTGTAGTAAAAGAAACTTTATATTTAGTTCGCTTGATAATGAATTGAGTACGGCATACCAATCACCAACTAACACTTCGACGGTTTGGTTTGGTTTATGGCTCTACGGTCATTTTGTGCACACTTTGGGCTAATTAGACCAGGAAGTACAGTTTAACTTGGATTCCGAAACACCACCACTACTACTACTACACCACATCACATCACTGTTCCTAGAGCTGAAAAGCTCCTTTACAGTTTGGGAATGATATGGGTGAGAAGAAGTCTGATTGAGCTCTATCACGCTCTACGGTCATATAAGACCGGCACCTACGGTTTAAAGTGGATCCCGAATCACTACAAACATCCAGGGGACCGCAGGGATTGGAATCCGATACCTGTAGCACCGAGAGCCAGAGTGCTAGCTACTCGGCCATTAGGCCCTGATTCAGAAGCACTAACAAACATCCAATCCACCGCCAGGATTCGAACCTTCAGCCTGTGGAGTGCTAGCCAATTGGCCGCCAAACAACAACAACCTCCTAACACTTCAACGAGTTGAATATACACTGGTGTGCAAAACTTACTCCACGAGAAATCATCTGAGAGACATGGCATTCAGAAATGAGGGAGAGTATTATGTACGTAAAGGATGATGAAATCAAACGGCGCTGAAAAAGGAATACAATGCATACGGTATGGAATCAAACAAAAAAAAAAAGCAAGCTTTATTGAACGCATAGTATCGTGATTTATGATTGTCTATCAAGCGGAAGAACAACAAGCAGATGTTCCTTAATATGGGATATGCCCTCCCCTCACTGCAAGGGTTGCTTGGCACCGTCTCCGCATACTCAGAACCAGCTAGTGCAACATTTATTGCGGTGGGAGTGCCCATTCCTCAATCAGCATCTGTTTGAGTTGTTGGGTGTTCTCGGAGGATGTAAGCGTGCTGCAATGTGTCTCCCAAAGCATCCCACACATGTTCGATGGGATTTAAATCAGGGGAGTACGCTGGCCAATCCATTCGAGTGATATCTTCACTTTCCAGTAGCTCCTCAACAGCAAGAGTCCGATGTGGCCGTGCATTGTCATCCATAAAATTGAAGTCTGGGCCAATGGCACATCGGAACAGACGCACATGGGGATGGAGTACCTCCTCACAATAGCGATCCCCGGTTACAGACTCTCTGTCGGAAACGTGGAGCTCAGTTCGCCCGTTCAGCAAAATGCCTCCCCAGACAAGAACTCCAGAATCACCATTACGGTGTCTCTCCTTGAGGTTACTGGGATAAAACCGGGTCCCGACCTCTCTCCAAATCAAAACGCGTCGAGAATCACTTCTGGTACAGAACCGACTCCCATCCGTAAAGAGGACACGAATTCATTGATCAGTTGTCCAGTTTTTGTGCTCTCTGCACCATTTTCCGGTGGCCAACTTTCAACGGGAGGCACCATTCAGGCCCACTTTGCCCATCATAGGCCCACTTTGTGAAGGCGTCCGACCACAGTAAACTGCGACACTTGTCGCACAGAGTTGCTGAGTGTGGAAAGCTTTCCAAGCGCGCGAAACGACACTTTTGTTGATTCCGAACCCTGCAGCTACACTGGTGACAGTACGCCCCTCCTCCAGCTTTCCGATCATTCTTCTACGTGTGAAGTCGTCCAGGTGATTTCTTCTAGCCATATTTCACGAACTGACTCACTGGCACTTGCAGCGAATATGTTGAATTGCGTCTCCGTCCTTCCTTTTATTCTACTGTTGAGCTCACGTCGCCTCCGATGTTTCGTTCCTGATATTTGCATACGCATGACGTTTCTGCTGATTTACGTGTTCATTGTACTGATCTCCAGACCTCCTTTTCTGCAATTTCATGGCTGTCTGCTAAATTTTTACGTTGTTGCTTAAGTTTTGCACACCAGTGTACAATATTAACCCTTTCAAAATTAAATATTTTAGTTTTATTTTAGATCATTATCATATAACAATTTTATTAAAAAGTATTTAATTACTTTTAAGGTTATTTTGACTTTAACAAATATGACTTTATTTTTCAATAAAAAGAAAATAACGCTCTTGAATATATTGAAAACACCCACATTTCAACCCATTTTCAAGTCGAATTACCTACTCGATCCCCCCTTTTGTCCGCATATATTACTTTTTTTTTCCTGAAATGTTAGATAAAGTCATGTTTGCTCTCGATATTTGCTTCCATCCCTCAGCTCGACGGCTTTTTTGCCGACTCAGCAGAAATGACGGTCCAAACTAAACAAGCAAATGTCTTCCCACCCAACCTCCCCTTACTGCGCATGCGCACAACCAAACTGGACCATCCGTTTGATATGCAGAAGGTGAGGCTTGCTTCTTCTTCACTTCTCTTCTCTCCCCCTTCCAATCTCGGTTATCTGCAAGTTTTTCTCTTTCTTGCTGCCACCTAGCCCCTTTTCATCTTGGTATTCCGTTTCCCTAAGAGGGACGTGTCTGGCATGGCAGAGCGGGCGAATGGCGTTTTGTTGATGATTTGATGCTGCTCTTACAGGTTGAGTGAAGGATAGACACATTGATGAATTGGGTGTACAGAGATGTTTTACGCGATGTCGCTGGTTGCCTTGAAGGTGTTAATCATGTGTTCAACCAGAGAGAGAGAATTAAGCCATATTTTTCTTTAACTTTCTATGTCAATAATGTTGATGCTCGACTAGCCTTGAATGTTTGTAATGGTTCGGAATATACTTTAAACCTTAGGTCCCGTACTAATTAGCTCTAGTGTGCTAGGAATGACCATAGAGTGAGAAACCTATGATAGCCCAGTGACAACGTGCGCAGATAGCGTGCATTCCTGCTGAGGTTCGAAGGGAGCACTATTGTAATCAGTGCTTTCGAAAATGAGAAGATTCGAATACGATGGTGATTAGTGTAAAAATTCTCGATTCGATAGTCAGACCAACTGGTGAGAGGTTTATAATTTTTCTTCCATGCAACACTCAAATACAGCGTAGTTAATCTTCAAAAACCTCCCAAAAGGCACTTTCCTTTTTTCATTCCCTAGCTGTCAGATGGACAATTGACTAGCTTTCTGGTCTTTGATACCACAAATTTCGGGTTCGTAGCAGTGGCATGGATGTTTATTAGAGGTTCGGAATCTGTTTTAAACAGTAGGTTCCGTTCTAATTAGCCTAGTGCAAAAAATGACAGTAGATCGCCAAATTAAACCAATCTCATCACCTAGGGACCTGATGGTCGAGTAACTAGCTCTCTGGCGCTTGGTACCAGGGTTTCTGGGTTGGGATCCCGGAGGAGCCATGAATGTTTGTAGTGGTTCGGAATGCACTTTAAACCGTAGGTAGTATAGTTTAAACCGTATTTCTAGCATAAGCGTATTCCCTAATTAGACCTAGTGTGTTAAGAATAACCTTAAAACTACAAACCTAACCAAACTAAAACAATTTTCTCATGACCCGTCGAGAGGCTGTTCGTGGTCTCAATGAGGCTCACTGATATTCCATTCTCACCTTTCTTACTAGTAGGGGCCACATAGATAAGGGGGTGAGATGGGGGGAAAAGAAAAAGTGATTATCAGTGGTGTCAAATATTCAGTACTTCTTAACAAAATTTGAATAATTTACATTTATTAAAGAACATGATCGAGGTAAACCCGATAAACTAATTTGTAGAAGTAAATTTATCATATATCTAAAAAAAAAAAGATGGCTACAAAAGTAATAACAAAATAAAATTTTTGGAAGCCTGGCTTGAGGACAGATTAATTTATAATATGCGAACAAAATGTTGTATGATTTTTGTTTGAATTGAAATGAGGATACTAGGTAAATATAAATAAGAAAAGAATTGAAATATGAAACTAAATAGTTGGAAATGAGTCATGTTTTCATTGGTAAAATTTGAGTGGGTTTTATAATTTAGCATAAACTGTTTTATTTATTCTTTTTGCCTACGCCAGGCATTTTTTACGCAGAGGGGTGTTTAGCAATGAAAGTTATCGAGATACTTTATCAACGAAAGCATGCATATTAAATTCGGGAAGTAATTTGTTTTTAAGTAGTCGTTTTTTGCGTTAGTTTACAGAATTGTTTCTTGCATAATTTCTGTTTTCGAATTCAAAATAATGAGTTAAGAGATAAAAAAAATAGTTTAAAAGTGATGAAAAACAAATTAAATAGTTCTAATCAAAGGAAACAAATCAGATTTTTGTCATTTTGAAATACAGAAACATTACAGAATATATGCCAGAAGAATACAGAAGATATATACAGAATATACAGTAGATTGAATAAGTACACTCCAAAGCAGGGGTCTCCAAACTTTCTAGCCTTAGGGCCCTACTGTTTACTCCAGTAAGTACCAAGGGCCAAAACCGTTTTAATTTTTCTGCCATTATCTATAATTTCTAGACCAGTCGACGAGTACGCGCTCTGAGCGAGCATACGCTGGCTAAATTCACTGGTTCAATTACTACAATCTCTTTTAATGATTGGTATATGTAATTGATCCACAACTACAAACTATTGCCAGTGAAAAATCACAATTACATAAATCTCATTAGTATTTTTTACAAGTGGATACCCCGCGTTACATTCGCGTTAATTTAGCTTTTCCGTTCCTGAGGGATTTTCTGGATAAAAATCATGTTTGGTTCAGGATATATACATTCCAAACATCGATATACATACATATGTGATACTCTTTACCCCAACATAACTACCGAGGGCACCCGCGGGTTGTTCACTAGTTTACAATGTTAGTGGGATTAATTTGAATTATTTGTTAGTTATTATGCTTAAGTTAAATTTTCTGCCTATTATGCTTGTCATTAAAGTTTACCTAGCAAGTAAATAAAATCGAGTTATTATCATTCTGCGTTTTTTATCCAACTTATTACAGCAACAATAAGCTATGTCGGGCAGGATTGATGACACTGACGGGCAGGATTTAGTCCGCGGACCGTAGTTTGGAGACCCCTGCTCTAAAGGATAGAATAGTTTACGAGAATAGTTCCCAGAATAGTTTACGAGACCCTCTGCCTTTTCCACTTTGCCCAATTGTTCTACCAGCAAAATTAACAAACATCACTGAATCTCTTCATTTTACAAATCATCAACTGCAGTCCTGCCATTAAAAGAAATATAATATTAATCTTTCTCCTTTAGCATTTTAATTACCGTGCACTACCATTAGATCTCATATCGGGGTTTTGCAGCCATTATGAATTCCCAAACCTATTTAATGAAAAAAAAAAAAAAAAAAAAAAAAACTTATTACTATATGTTAGTATCATAATAGAAAAATTCAATAAATGAACTAAATGTAGTCGCCACTCATCTGCAAATTCCTAACAAAAAATAAAATTTACTTGACACAGGTTTTGTAGAAAATCATTGCCTACATCTATCGAACTATTATTCTATTAGTTCGAGAACACAGTTTTCAGACCAGTTTATGAACTCTGAAAGTCAGTGAAACGTTTTAAACATATATAATAAAACATATCGAATGTAAATTGTAACCAACAAATTGTACCTCCCTATAGAATGGTTCGAGAACGTAGATATCAGAACAGTTATTAACTCTTCAGTCAGGAACCATGTTGAAACATTTCAAACACATAATAAAACATATTAAATACAAATTATACCCAACATGTAGGTACTATGTTTTGATAAGTTATGAACAAGTGTTTTGAATGCATTCATTTTGATTTTTTGTTGAATATAGAATGTTTTTTTTTCTTGGAGGGAAATAAAATGCCGTTTATTAATTTAAAAGTAAATAAAAATTTTTTTATAACAGTGTCATTATTAAAAAATCAATAATGTCGCCGAACTTAGCCATAACAACTGTAAATTCCTGAATCAGAAATCACTTCACTCAGCATGTTATGAGAAAATTATTCATCATGGTATGAAATCCAAAACATGGAACGAAGAAATTTCTGTTGTGAAAGCACCAAGGTTCGATCACGCTGCTCAAAGAGTAGTTTTATAATTATTCAGCCACCGTGCATTTCAGTGGTAGACAAAACATAACATAAATTACCATATCATCTGCTTTTGGAACAGGAACATGAAAACACAGCAGTTTTAGAGCACAGCTTTGTAGTTTTAAGAGGACATCATAGAGTAGTTTTATAAATATTTATTTAGTCACGGAGGAGATTCGAGTTTTTATAAATATACATCTTAAAACATATGAAATGTAAATTGCTACCAGTTAGTAAGTAATATGATTTTAATAATGTGCTGTGTAGTGTTCAGAATAATAAGTTTTTTTTCATAATAAGCAGTATATTTTTTTATTGAAGTTTACAAGAAGTCTTCGTTTATCACAAATTATCGTACGAGGCTTACAGAAGTAATTTAACAAATCAATGCCAAAATAATAATACACAAAATAAATGGTAAATTGAAAAGGACTCATGACATTTCAAAAGTGAAAATAAAAGATCGATAGAGAAGGGATTTCAGCATCATCAAAATAAGAATTTATAAATTTACAAAAATTCTGTCGGAAGAAACAATTGATGCAATATTTGAAAACTCCTTTCCACTTGATTACAGGCAAAGAGATTCAAATTTTCATAAGTAATAGCGCTCATGTGCTTGAACCAAATTATTATACTCCTGATCCTCCCTTTATTCAAGCTGAAGTCAACAATGCCATTCACAAATTGAAGATTGTAGAGACTCCTGGACCTGATGGTATCTCAAATGAAGTAATAAAATATCACTTTTCTTTTCAAAATCTTTAGTACATGTTTAAATCTTGGAGGTTTCTTAAATGTGTAGAAAAGTGCATACACTTATCTTATTCTCAAAATTACTTCTCTTAAGCTTCCTAAACTTGACAATATTCGATGCATTAGCTTGCTTTCTTCGTTTGGAAAATGACTCGAAAAAAAATATATACTAATAGAATTACCTGGTTTTTGTAAAATGAGATCTTTTTAACAACGATTAATATGGATTCACTTTGCAAAGAAGTTTCGAAAACACTCTTTTGCATTTGAAGAATATAATAGGGAAAAATATTCACGCCGCTTTAATTTTTCTAGATATTAAAGAAAGTTTTGATTATGCATGTTGGACCACCCTTCTAATCTATTGAAAAACAAGTAATATAAAAAAAAAAAAATTTTTAAGTCAATTCCTACTTTTTTTTTCACTCTATTGCAGAAAGTTCTTTATAAATAATTTTCATTCATTTTTTAAAGTTTATCTGGCATCTATAGCTAGATATATGCAACTTAAATCTAAAAAAACTAAAATTAATTAAATAAATTTAATTACTGATTTAATATTTGAAAAAAAAACTGCATTAACATCAAGTGTCATCCACTACAAGTTAAAAAAAAATGTATTTGAACTTGTCTGGATGAATGAAAAGTATTTTAAGAACATTTTCTTTCTTGTAGAGGACTTCTTAGAAGAATAGAACAGTTATAATCACTGTGAATTCTAAACTGTAACTAACTCTGGCAATAGAGTGCATGGCGTGTCAAGACAATCCGCCTACTGGCTGAATTCGAGACAGGAGATTTTTTCTTTTTTACAGTGTAGGGTTGTCAGTCCTATGCCGGTGAAAGCGTTTCAGTCATGTTAGACCGGGAACTAAGATTTAAAGTGGATTCAGAATCACTACAAATATCCATGACACTGAGCGCCAGAACGCTAGTCACTCATCCATCAGGCCGCTTACTTTGCAGAACATTAATATAACCAATCTTTGTCGAGCATGGTGGAAGACTCTAAACATAATACTGAATAAATATTATTTTTAAACTTTTTAAACCACAAACTTATAAGAATATTTTATACAATTTTAGTATAGACTGTAAGCATAATACTGAATAAATATAATTTTTAAACTTTATAACCACAAGTTTATAAGAATATTTTATGTAATTTTCAAATCAAATATTTTGTGAATATTTGTTAAAATTTTATTTCTGCAATAATTGTTTTTTTCACATGAAGCCCAATAAATTAAATAAAAACGAAACAAAAAAATAAATAAAATAAGGAACATTTTTTCTTTGCAGGAAAGGATAATTAATAAATAAAGCGAAATAACTCGCAAGACATTCCAAATACCTGGCTCAGAGAAAGTATTGCAAATCATATCATTCAGAGCGATAGACGTATTAACTTATCATAGCCAAGATCGCAGAAATACCAGAATAAACCATAGTGCATTGACTTCAGGATTTTGAAAACACGAATTCATATTTTAACACTAGCGACCACACTCTGTACAGTGCAATACTTTAACCATTTAGCTATCGAGCGCGGTGAATGCGTTTCAAAGTAAAATAAAAAAGTAAAGCGTCCATTAAATTAAATAAAAACGAGAAAACACAGATAAATAAAATAATGAACTTTTTTTTTCTTTGCATGCCAGAATAATTAATAAATAAAGCGAAATAACTCGCAAGACATTCCATATTCTCGGCTCAGAGAAACTAGTGCTAATCATATCACTCAGAGCGACAGACGTATTAACTCCTCACAACCATGATCGCAGAAATACCCGGAATAAACCACAGTGCATTACCTTCAGGATCTTGAAAACACGAATTCATAACTTAACACTTGCGACCGCACTCTGCAATAGTTTAATCATTCAGCTAAAGAGCACCGTGAAAACTTTTAAAAACTCGACTGAATACATATTTGATACCAACTTTCGCCAATAGACTTGTACGAAAATATTTATAACGTTTTATTATTTTGAATAAATTAATTTTCCTTTTTAATCTGTAACAAATAATGTTTTATTAAAGTAAATAATTTACATTACAATTAAAGAGTAATAAATGTACTTGTGAGGATATAATCCAAATATTGTGTAAAGAACTATTTTATTCTCATTTTTTTTTAAAAAAAAAAATCATTGTATTAAATAAGGTTAGCGAAATGCAAACATAAGTGGCAGAATTGAAGAATAATACAGAAAAGCAGATGCGCTCTCAATGCAAATGCGAAAAACCCACTCGAATACATATTTCGTTTTCGGAGCAGTCATTGTGCCCAAAATAAACTGCTTATTACTTTTTTTTTAAAGTAGATATATAGCAGGAATATTTGAAAACATCATGATGATGATGTCTGAAATCTCTACCATAATTTATCATAACAAATGAAATTATACCACTAAGCACAAAAAGAACCTTTATTAACAAACTATTATGGAACAAGATGTAATAGCTTCAATGATATAGCTAAAACACTAGCAATCTTGAAAGGTAGTTCGGCTAATTGAGGATTTCGGAATTAATTAATTTTAATCAGCTAATCTGTATTTTTTCATCTTTCATCTTTATTTTTAAATTTATTTTTAAATCATAGATTTTGTATGCAATCTACCTGATAATAAATTTAAAGATGATGTTGGTCAACGTACTCAGTGGCTGAGAGGATATAAACTGTTTGTGAACTGCGATTTTGGACTTCTTCTACTAAAGAAAATACTGCTATTAATTAATGACAACCGTGATATGTCTGATCACAAGTTTATTCATTGTATTTACGGTACAATGTAAACGATGAACAATATCATTTGCATTCTGAGCGAATTGATTGAAAAAATTGTGTTCTGAGTCGGGAATTTGCGGATGTGTGTACTTGCAGTACAAATGATTTTATTTTTTTAATTATGATTTTAACGTCACATTTATTTTAATTTCTCCTTGTTTCATAAAATTTGTTTTATTTTCTTCCAAAAATCATATATTGCAAAATTGAAAAGAAACAAATATATTTCGGACACTAGACCTTATACCAACTTATACGCTAGACCTTATAAAATATAAAAAAGTCACTCTATACTTTTGCGTCTTATTCTTATTCGTTAAAATATATATATATATTATTAAAAAATTAATTTTTTTTTTTGATTTTTGTATTTTCATTTTTCTACTATATATTTTTAAAATTTATTTTATAATTTTCTCACAGATTTAAAGAAATTTATGCAAGTTTCTGCATTGTATCTTCGGCATTTCTGACAATGATGAACTAATTTTCAACAGCAAGTCTGAGTGAATTGATGGATAAAATTGTGTTCTGAGTCAGAATTTGCAATTTGTGCGTACTCGCAGTACAGTT
The DNA here is from genome assembly GCA_021605095.1 of Caerostris extrusa. Taxonomy (NCBI): domain Eukaryota; kingdom Metazoa; phylum Arthropoda; class Arachnida; order Araneae; family Araneidae; genus Caerostris; species Caerostris extrusa. Next base: position 68,899 of record BPLR01006220.1, read on the forward strand.
GAGGCTTTTATTCATGATATTGGCTGGTGACATTTAATTTATTTATCCTTCGTTTAATATAGTGTGTTTTTATTTTTTCCTTCCATTATATTGCAAAATTCTAAAACAAATTAATATATTCGGAGCACTAGACCTTATAACAACTTCAAACACTAGACCTTATAAAATATTAAAAATTCGGGGTCTTGTTCTTATTCGTTAAAAATATATATAATATTACAAAAAGTTCTAACTTTTTTTTCAATCATTTAGATCTGTATTTTCATGTTTCACCTTTATATTTTAATCCATTTATAATTTCCTCATAGAATTTTCTCAATGCATGCAATCTTTTCTGATAATATATTTATAGATGAAAGCAGTCAATGTACTCAGTGGCTGAATGGATATAAAACAGGCCTGAGATCGGCGTTTTCGGATTTCTTCTACTGTAATGAATTCTGCTACAGGTTAACTTTAGCCATGATATTTCTGATCACATGTTTGTGCATTGTATCTTCGGCATTTCTGACAATGACACAAATCTTCAGCTTCTTTCTAAATGAATTGATGGATGAAATTGTGTTCTGAGTCAGAAATTTGCAGTTTGTGGGTACTCGCAGTACAATAGAGCTTTTTTAATCATGATATTGGCTTGTGACATTTATATTATTTCTCCTTCGTTTAATATAATGTGTTTCATTTTCTTCCAAGAAAAATCAATCTATTGCAAAAATTGTAATAGAAATGAATATATTTAGAAACTAGACCTTATGCCAACTTTATACACTAGACCTTATAATATATTAAAAAGTTTGTGTCATGTTCTCATTCGTTAAAAATATATATAATATTACAAAAAAATTTCTAACGCTTTTATAACCATTTACATTTGTATTTTTCTTTTTTATTTTTTTAATTTATTTTATAATTTCTGCATAGAATGTTTGCAATCTTTCATAATTCCCCAATACTGAAATGTATGCAATCTTTCTGATAATATATTTAAAGATGAAAGCGATCAACGTACACAGTGGCAGAGTGGATATAAAACAGGTCTGTTATCGGCGTTTTCGGACTTCTTCTGCTGTAATAAGTTTTTCTAATTATCTTGGTCAATCTGAGTGATTTGATGGATAAAATCGTGTTCTGAGTCAGGAATTTGCAGTTTGTGCCTACTCGTAGTACAATAGAGTCTTTTTTTTTCGTTTAATGTAATGTGTTTCATTTTCTTCCAAAAACCAATCAATCTATTGCAAAATTGACCTATCCTACCTAATCTAGACCTGATACCTACTTTATACACTAGACCTTATAAAATTTAAAAAAAATTTGCGTTATGTTCTTTTTCTTAAAAATATATATATAATATTAAAAAGTTTTATTAAGTTTCTGCATTGTATCTTCGGCGTTTCTGACAATGTTGAACTAAACTTCAAGAGCATTCTGAGTGAATTCATGAAAAACAATTGTGTTCTGAGCCAGGAATTCGCAATTTGTGGGCACTCGCAGAACAATCGAGTTTTTTTATTCATGATATAGGAGTGTGACATTTGTTTTAATTGTCCTTCCTTTACTACAATGTGTTTCATTTATTGCCAAGAAAAATCAATATTTTACAAATTTACAAAACAAATTAATATATTTGAACACTAGACCTTATAAAATATTAAAAATACAAATCAAATATTTTATTTAGAGAGGTTCAGAGAAAGTAGTAGCCACGATCGCAGACATACCCGGAATAAATCTCATTGCATTGCCTTCAGAATTTAGAAAACACGAATTCATAACTAAACACTTGCGATCACACTCTGCACAGCGCAATATTTTAACCATTCACCTATCGGACACGGTGAAAACGTTTAAAAACTCGACTGAATACATATTTGATACCAACTTTCGCCAATAGACTTGTACGATGATTATTTATTACGTTGTATTATTTCGAATAAATTATTTTTTCCTTTGTAATAAATAATGCTTAATTTAAGTAAATAATTAACATTAAAACTAAAGAGAAATAAATGTACATTTTGAGGATATAAGATTCTGTAAAGAATAGTTGCATTCGCTTTTTTTCTTCTTAAAAAATTCATTGTATTAAATAAGATGAGCGAAATGCAAACGTAAATGCAGAATTAAAGAATAATATAGAAAAGAAGATGCTCTCTCAATACCAATGCTAAACCAACACTCTGAATGCATACTACAGTGCCCAAAAAGTAAGACGAATTATTATTTTTTTTTAAAACTCTTTATTTTTTTCTTCCAAATTTACTTCATCACCTTCAAAGTCATCCCTTCCGGACACAATGCTCTTACGCCAACTTTTTTTTTTTTTCAATCCTCAATTCCTGATAAGAAATCATGTATGCAATCTTTCTGATAATATATTTAAAGATGCTGTTGATCAACGTACTCAGTGGCTGAGTGGATATAGAACTGGTTTGTGAACTGCGTTGTTGGACTTCGTCTACTGTAGTAAATACTGCTATTAATTAATGACAGCCGTGGATGTCTGAGCACAGGTATCTTCTGCATTTCTGACAATGATGATGAAACAATTTCCATTTGCAATCTGAGTGAATTGATTGAAAAAAATTGTGTTCTGAGTCGGGAATTTGCAGGATGTGTACTTGCAGTACAAATGATTTTATTTTTTAATGATATTTTAACGTCACATTCATTTTAATTCTACTTTGTTTCATAAAATTTGTTTTTATTTTCTTCCAAGGAAAATCAATATATTACAAAACTGTGAAAGAAATGAATATATTTGGAACACTAGACCTTATATACACCTTACACGCTAGACCTTATAAAATATTCAAAAAAAGTCACTCTATACTTTTGTGTCTTATTCTTATTCGTTAAATATATATATATATTATTAAAAAAAAAAATTAATTTTTTTTTGACCTTTGTATTTTGCATTTTTCTACTATATATTTTTTTAAAATTTATTTTATAATTTTCTCACAGATTTTCTGAAATTTATGCAAGTTTCTGCATTGTATCTTCGGCATTTCTGACTATGATGAACTAATTTTCAACAGCATTCTGAGTGAATTGATGGATAAAATTGTGTTCTGAGTCAGGAATTTGCAATTTGTGCGTACTCGCAGACAGTTGAGGCTTTTTATTCATGATATTGGCTGGTGACATTTAATTTATTTATCCTTCGTTTAATATAGTGTGTTTTATTTTTTCCAAAAAAAAACATTATATTGCAAAATTCTAAAACAAATTAATATATTCGAGCACTAGACCTTATAACAACTTCATACACTAGACCTTATAAAATATTAAAAATTCGGGGTCTTGTTCTTATTCGTTAAAAATATATATAATATTACAAAAAGTTCCTAACTTTTTTTCAATCATTTAGATCTGTATTTTTCATGTTTCACCTTTATATTTTAATCCATTTATAATTTCCTCATAGAAGTTTTCTAAATGCATGCAATCTTTCTGATAATATATTTATAGATGAAAGCGGTCAATGTACTCAGTGGCTGAATGGATATAAAACAGGCCTGTGATCGGCGTTTTCGGATTTCTTCTACTGTAATGAATTCTGCTACAGGTAAACTTTAGCCGTGATATTTCTGATCACATGTTTGTGCATTGTATCTTCGGCATTTCTGACAATGACACTAATCTTCAGCTTCTTTCTAAATGAATTGATGGATGAAATTGTGTTCTGAGTCAGAAATTTGCAGTTTGTAGGGTACTCGCAGTACAATAGAGATTTTTTTTTAATCATAGTATTGGCTTGTGACATTTATATTATTTCTCCTTCGTTTAATATAATGTGTTTCATTTTCTTCCAAGAAAAATCAATCTATTGCAAAATTGTAATAGAAATGAATATATTTAGAACACTAGACCTTATACCAACTTTATACACTAGACCTTATAATATATTAAAAAGTTTAAAATGTCATGTTCTCATTAGTTAAAAATATATATAATATTAAATAAAAAAATTTCTAACGCTTTTTATAACCATTTACATTTGTATTTTTCTTTATTTTTTTAATTTATTTTATAATTTCTGCATAGAATGTTTGCAATCTTTCATAATTCCCCAATACTGAAATGTATGCAATCTTTCTGATAATATATTTAAAGATGAAAGCGATCAACGTACACAGTGGCAGAGTGGATATAAAACAGGTCTGTTATCGGCGTTTTCGGACTTCTTCTGCTGTAATAAGTTTTTCTAATTATCTTGGTCAATCTGAGTGATTTGATGGATAAAATCGTGTTCTGAGTCAGGAATTTGCAGTTTGTGCCCTAGACTTGTAGTACAAAGAGTCTTTTTCCTTCGTTTAATGTAATGTGTTTCATTTTCTTCCAAAAAATCAATCTATTGCAAAATTGACCTATCCTACCTAATCTAGACCTGATACCTACTTTATACACTAGACCTTATAAAATTTAAAAAAAAAATAAATGTTATGTTCTTTTTCTTAAAAATATATATATAATATTACAAAAGTTTTATTAAGTTTCTGCATTGTATCTTCGGCGTTTCTGACAAATCATTGTTGAAATAAGGTTTCACAGCAAGTGGAATTGAAAATAATAAAAACAATTGTGTTCTGAATCTCGGCAATTTTGGGGGCAATGAACAGAACAATCGAGTTCTTTTATTCATGATATAGGAGTGTGACTTTGTTTTAATTGTCCTTCCTTTACTACAATGTGTTTCATTTATTGCGAAGAAAAATCAATATTTTACAAATTTACAAAACAAATTAATATATTTGGAACACTAGACCTTATAAAATATTAAAAATACAAATCAAATATTTTATTTAGAGAAGTTATAGAAAAAAGTAACACTTATCGCAGACATACCCGGAATAAATCTCATTGCATTGCCTTCAGAATTTAGAAAACACGAAGTCATAACTAAAACTCGCGATCACAGTACAAAGTTTTATTTTTTCCAAGGAAAATCAATTATATCAGCTAATCTGTATTTTTATCTTTCATCTTTATTTTTAAATTTATTTTTTATAATTTTCTCATAGATTTTAAATGTATGCAATCTACCTGATAATAAATTTAAATTCTTGATGTTGGTTAAAACGTATTCAGTGGCTGAAGGATATAAAACATTTCTATGATCTGCGTTTTCAGATTTTTCTTGTAAACTTCTTTTTTCGTTAAAAAATTTATGCTACTGGTTAGCCTTAACCGTGATATTTCTGATTACAAGTTTCTGCATTGTATCTTCGGCATTTCTGAAATGATGAACTAATTTCAACTGCATTCTGAGTGAATTGATGGATAAAATTGTGTTCTGAGTCAGTAATTTGCAGTTTGTGCGTACTCGCAGTACAGTTTGAGCTTTTTATTCATGATATTGGCTGGTGACATTTATTTTATTTCTAATTCGTTTAATATAGTGTGTTTTATTTTTCCAAAAAAAAACCTCATTATATTGCAAAATTCTAAAACAAATTAATATATTCGGAGCACTAGACTTTATAACAACTTATACACTAGACCTTATAAAATATAAAAAAATTCGGGGTCATGTTCTTATTCGTTAAAAATATATATAATATTACAAAAAAGTTCTAATTTTTTTCAATCATTTAGATCTGTACTTTTCATCTTTACCTTTATATTTTTAATTTATTTTATAATTTCCTCATAGAATTTCGAAATGTATGCAATCTTTTTCTAATATATTTATAGATGAAAGATTTACTCAGTGGTGAATGGATATAAAAAGGCCTGTAATCTGCGTTGGCTGAATGGATATATAACAATTCTGATATCGGCGTTTTCGTGATATTTTGACAATGTTTGATGTACTCGGTATTTCAGACAATGACACTAATGAGTAATCTTCAGCTTCTTTCTCAACAGCAAGTGAATTGATGGATAAAATTGTGTTCTGAGTCAGAAATCTTGCAGTTTGTGCGTACTCGCAGTACAATTGAGCTTTTATTCATGATATTGGCTTGTGACATTTATTTTATTTCTCCTTCGTTTAATATAATGTGTTTCATTTTCTTCCAAGAAAAATCAATATATTGCAAAATTGTAAAACAAATTAATATATTTAGAACACTAGACCTTATACCAACTTTATATAATAGACCTTATAAAATATTAAAAATTTGCGTTATGTTCTTATTCGTTAAAAATATATATAATGTTACAAAAAATTCTAACATTTTTTCAAGCATTTACATTTGTATGTTTCATCTTTCACCTTAATTTTTAATTTATTTTATAATTTCTTCATAGAATGTTTGCAATCTTTCATAATTCTCCATTATCGAAATGTATGCAATCTTTCTGATAATATGTTTAAAGATCAAAGCTATCAATGTACTCAGTGGCTGAATGGATATAAAACAGGTCTGTGATCGGCGTTTTCGGATTTCTTCTACTGTAATAAATTCTGCTTGGTTAACTTAGTGATATTTCTGGATCACAAGTTCTGCATTGTATCTTCGGCATTTCTGACAATGGTGATCTAGTCTTTTTGTTTTTTAATGATTGTGTATTAATGGATAAAATTGTGTTCTGAGTCAGGAATTTGCAGTTTGCGGTTATCCAGTGTAATTGAGATATTTTATTCATGATATTGATTGTTATTTTATTTTAATTCTTTTTCGTTTATTATTTTTCATTTTTTTCCAAGAAAAATCAGTATGTTGCAAAATTGTAAACCAAATTATTATATTCGGAACACTAGACCTTATGAAATACTAAAGATACAAATCAATATTTTGTGAACATTTGTTAAAATTTTATTTCTGCAATAAATATTCTTTCAGATGAAGTCCAATGAATAAATAAAAAAAAATTTAGAAAAAAGTAAATAAATAAAATAATGAAACTTTTTACTTTGCAGTACAGAATAATCAATAAATAAAGCGAAATAACACACAAGACATTCCAAATTTTATCTCAGATAGAATATTGCAAATCATATCATTCAGAGCGATAGACGTATTTGCTTATCATAGCCAAGATCGCAGAAATACCTGGAATAAACCACAGTGCATTACCTTCATGATTTTGAAAGCACGAATTCATATCTAAACACTTGCGACTGTGCACTGTGCAATATTTTAACCATCCAGCCATCGAGCACGGTGAAAACGTTTAAAAAAAAATAAAATGAATACATATTTGATACCAACTTTCGCCAATAGAGTAGTACGATAATTATTTATACCGTTGTATTATTTTAAATAAATATATTTTCCTTTCCATATCTGTAACAAATAATGTTTGATTAAATTTTATAATTTACATTAAAATCGAAGTGTAATAAATGTACATGTGAGGATATACCGGACACAATGCGTTTATGCCAACTTTTTTTCCAATCCTCAATGCATGCTAAAAAGTCATCGCGCTCGCCGATTCACGTTGAATCTCTTCACTCGACTAAAAACGGTGTCTCCAGAGTGGTCTTTTGAGTTTAGTGAATAGTCAAAAGTCGTACGGTGTGAATACGGTGGTTGTGGAACGATATGAGTTTCCTTTTTTGGCGAAAAATTCACGAAGTATCAATGCAGTGGGAGCTGGCGCATTCAGTGTTTTCGTTCTTCGGAAACTTCATCAATGTCTCTAATTGTAAAACGACGGTTTGCAAGCATCCCATCTTTAATTTTTTTGGACAAGAGCTTCCTCGGTGTAGGTTGATGGTCGACCAGAGAGCTCTTCGTCTTCAACGCGTTCTCTGCCTTCTTTGAACTGTTTATACCACTTGTAAACATTTCTTTTCCATATAGGAATGCTCAACGAATGCCTTCTGCAACATTCTATACGTTTCCGCAAACAAAATGTAATGCAAATTCTTTGTTCAATTAATTCATATATTCATCAATTTTGAAACACTAATGAATATTTTGACTTCAAATTTCAAACAAATGTCAAGGAAAGTGTGTGTGGACAACAACGTAAAAAAGAAAAACAATTGAAATTCCATAAACCCCGGGGATTTTAAATTGAAATTAGATCTTATTTTTGGACACAGTAGTATAATGACAATTATTTAAATACGAATGTCTAATTTCTTTCTCGATACCTCTGTCCAAAAATCAATTTTTAAACAAAAATTTCCTTTTAGTTCAAATAATAGTATTTAGTTAATTGGTACAGATAATATTTAAAAATGTAATATATACATAGCGAAATATAGCATTTAAATTACATTACTTACATCAAGAAAAAAATCTATTGCCTACATGGAGATATATTACACAAAGTAATACAAAAAAAAAAAACTAACAACAAAAACTTAACAGTAACATCTGATCTTTTCACACTAAACAGATTCTTTAAATGTAAAGTTAATCCAAATATTGGAATAACAGATAACGTAAGGACCATTATGAAAATACTGTAGGCTAAAACATTATTGCTATTATAACACTACACCAAAAACGAATTCGCGATGACATTTTGGCATGCATTGAGGAGGAAAAAAATTGAAAAAAGTTGATTTAATTAAAAGTTGATTTTAAAAGTGGATTAATTTAATAAAACATTATTTGTTACAGATAAGGAAAGGAAAATTAATTTATTCAAAAATAAAACGTTACAAATAATTTTCGTACAAGTCTATTGGCGAAAGTTGGTATCAAATATGTATTCAGCCGAGTTTTTTTAAACGTTTTTACCGTGTCCGATAGCTGAATGATTAAAATGTTTCACGGTGAAAAGTATGGTCGCAGTGTTAAGTTATGAATTCGCGTTTTCAAAATCCTGAAGGCAATGCTCTGGGGTTTATTACGGGTAATTCTGCGATCTTAGCTATGATGAGTTCATACGTCTGTCGCTCTGAATAATATGATTAGCAATACTTTTTCTGAGCCAGGTATTTAGATTTTATTTATCTATATTTCGCTTTATTTATTCATTATACTGTCGTGCAAAGTAAAAAGTTTCATTATTTTATTTATTTACTTTTTTTCTCATTTTTTTTTAATTTAATTTATTGGATTTCATTGAAAAAAAATATTTATTGCAAAAATAAAATTTTAACAAATGTTCACAAAATGTTTGATTTGTATTTTTAATATTTTATAAGGTCTAGTGTTCTGAATATATTAATTTGTTTTACAATTTTGCAATGTATTGATTTTTATTGTAACTATTTTATGCATCACTGCCCACAGATTGCATCTGACAATTAGTTCATCATTGTCAGAAATGCCAAAGATACAAGATCACAAATATCACGGTTAAAGTTAACCTGTAGCAGAATTTATTACAGTATAAGTCCAAAAACGCCGATCACAGACCAGTTTTATATCCATTCAGCCACTGAGTAGATGGATCACTATCATCTTTAAATCTAGTATCAGAAAAGATTGCATAAATTTCGGAAAATCGGTTAGAAATTTATGAAAAGAAGAAAAAAATTAAAAATAAAAGATAAAAAATTACAGGCGTAAATGATTATAAAAATTGTTTTCTAATTATATATATACTTTTAACGAAAAATAATATGACGCAAAATTTTTAATATTTATAAGGTCTAGTGTATAAAGTGGGTATAATGTCCAGTGTTCCGAATATATTAATTTGTTTAATAAATTTGCAATATATTGATTTTTCTTGGCAATAAATTAAACACGTTATATTAAAGCAAGCACAATTAAAATAAATGTCACACGCCAATATCATGAATAAAAAAACTCAACTGTACTGCGAGTCACCACAAACATTTCTGACTCAGAACACAATTTTATCCATTAATTCACTCAGAATGCTCTTAAAGATTAGTTCATCATTGTCAGAAACGCGGAAAATACAATGCACAAACTTGTGATCAGAACTATCAAGCCTAAGATTAATGTGTAGCAGAACTTATTGCAGTCGAAGAAGTCCGAAAACGCAGTTCACAGACCTGTTTTATATCCGTTCAGCCACTGAGTACGTTGACCAACATCATCCTTAAATCTAGTATCAAAAGATTGCATAAATTTCGGAAAATCTGTGAAAAATTTATAAAAAGAAATAAAAATTAAAGATAAACGATAAAAATTACAGACGTAAATGATTAAAAAAAACGTTAGAAATTTTTTAATCGAATCGTTAATTTTTGGACATCAGCTTCCTTGGTGTAGGTTGATGGTCGACCAGATGGTTCTTCGTCTAACGCGTTCTCGGCCTCCTTTGAACTGTTCATACCACTTGTAAACATTTCTTTTCGACAAAGGAATGCTCAACGAATGCCTTCTGCAACATTCTATACGTTTCCGCAATCAAAATTTAATGCAAATTCTTTGTTCAATTAATTCATATATTCATAAATTTTAGCTTCTCACAAAGCCAAGCGTAACGCAAACACTAATGAATATTTTGACTTCAAATTTCAAACAAATGTCGAGGACAGTGTGTGTGGACAACAACGTAAAAAAGAAAAACAATTGAAATTCCATAAGCCCCAAGGATTTTAAATTGAAAAAAGATCTTACTTTTGAACACAGAAGTATAATGACAATTATTTAAATACGAATGTCTAATTTCTTTCTAGATACCTCTGTTCAAAAATCAATTTTTAAACAAAAATTTCCTTTAATTCAAATAATAGTATTTAGTTAATTGGTACAGATAATATTTAAAAATGTAATATATACTTAGCGAAATATAGCGTTTATATTTAAATTACATTACGTACATCGAGAAAAAAAAATCTATTGCCTACATGGAGATATATTACACAAAGTAATAAAAAAAAATAACAACAAAAAACTTAACAATAACATCTGATCTTTTTCATGACTAAACAGATTCTTTTAATGTAAAGTTAATCCAAATATTGAAATAATAGATAACGTAAGAACCATTATGAAAATACTGTAGGCTAAAACATTATTGCTATTATAACACTACACCAAAAAAACGATATTAAATAAAAATATTCAAACAAGCACTCTATAATTTTGATTATTATTTTTTTATTCGTTAAAATGTACATAATAATAAAAATACATTTTTAAACGTTTACATCTGTAGTTTTTATCTTTCATCTTTTTTTTTTTTTATTTATTTTGATAATTTTCTCATATTTTCGAAATATATGCAATATTTCTGATGATACATTTACAGATGTTGTTTGTTAATGTACTCAGTGGCCAAGTGGATATCAAATTGCAAAAGTCTATAACCTGCGTTTTTGGACTTTATTTAGAACACTAGACCTTATACCAACTTTATAAACTAGACCTTATAAAATATAAAACAGTTTGAGTCATGTTCTTATCGTTAAAAATGTATATAATATTGCAAAAAAAATTCCTAACTTTTTTTTTAACCATTTACATCTGTATTTTTCATCTTTCTCCTTTATTTTTTAATTTATTTTGCAAATTCCTTATAGAATGTATGCAATCTTTCATAATTCTCTATTACCAAAATGTATGCAATCTTTCTGATAATATATTTAAAGATGAAAGCAGTCAATGTACTCAGTGGCTGAAAGGATAAAAACTGGTATGTGATCGCCGCTTTCGGGTTACTACTACTGTAATACATTCTGCTACAGGTAAACTTTAGCCGTGATATTTCTGATCACAAGTTTCTGCATTGTATATTTGCCATTTCTGACAATGATGAATTTCAGTGGCCCTCTGAGTGAGTTGATGGATAAAATTGAGTTCTGAGTCAGGTATTTGCAGTTTTGTGGGTACTCGCATTACAATTGAGATTTTTTATTCATGTTATTGGCTTGTGACATTTATTTTATTTCTCCTTCGTTTAATATAATATGTTTCATTTTCTTTAAAAATGAATATATTGCAAATTGTGCAACAAATTAATATATTTGAAGCACTAGACCTTATACCAACTTTATACACGAGACCTTATAAAATATAAAAATTTAGCGTCATGTTCTTATTCGTTAAAAATATATATAATATTACAAAAGTTCTGACTTTTTTCAAAGTTACATCTGTACTTTTTAATCTTTAACCTTTATTTTTTAATTTATTTTATAAATTCTCACAGATTTTCCGAAATTTATGCGATCTTTCTGTTAATATATTTAAAGATGACAGTGATCAATGAACTCAGTGGCTGAATGGATATAAAACAGGTTTGTGATCTGCGTTTTCGGACTTCTATGGTTATAAATTCTGCTAAAGGTTAACCTTAGCCATGATATTTCTGTTCAAAGGTTTCTGCATTGAATCTTCGGCATTTCGAACCGTGATGAACTAATTTTCACCTGCATTCTGAGTGAATAGTTGAATAAAATTGTGTTCTGAGTCATGAATTTGTAATTTTGGGTACTTTCAGTACAGTTGAGTTTTTATTAATGATATTTATATGTGATATTTATTTTTAATTCTTTTTCCTATAATATAATGTATTTATTTCTCTTCCAAAAAAAATCAATATATATAGCAAAATCGTAAAACAGATCAAAATAATCGGGACACTATACTTAATACCCACTTTTTATACATTAGACCTTATAAAATATTAAAAATTTTGCGTCTTATTCTTATTCGTTAAAAATACATATAAAATAAAAAAAAATTCTAACTTTTTTTTTAATCATTTAAGTCTGTAATTTTATCTTTAATTTTTATTTCTTTTTATAAATGCCTCAAAGATTTTCCGAAATGTATGCAATCTTTCTGATAATATATTTAAAGATGATAGTGATTAATGTACTTAGTGGCTAAATGGATATAAAACCGATTTGTGATCTGCGTTTTCGGACGTCTATTGTTATAAATGCTGTTAAGGTTAACCTTAGCCGTGATATTTCTTATTACCAGATTCTGTCTTCGGAATTTCTGGCAATGACGAACTGAGTTCCAAATGCATTCTGAGTGAATTGATGGATAAAATTGAGTTCTGAGTCAGGTATTTGCAGTTTCTGGGTACTCTCAGTGCGATTAAGTTTTTTTATTAATGACACATATTTTAATTCTCCTTCGTTTAATATAATGTGTTTCATTTTCTTCCAAAAAAATCCACATAGTGCAAAATTGTAAAACCAATCAATATATTCGGAACACTAGACCTTTATACCAACTTTATATACTAGACCATAAAAAATATTAAAAATTTAGCGCCACATTCTTAATTTTTAAACACATATAATATTACAAAAATTTCTAACTTTTTTTTTCAACCATTTACTTCTGTATTTTACACCTTTCATATTTACTTTTTAATTTATTTTATAATTTCCTCAGAGAGTTTCTAAATGCATGCAATCTTTCTGATAATATATTTAAAGATGAATGCGGTCAATGTACTCAGTGGCTGAATGGATAAAAAACTGGCATGTGATCGCCGCTTTCGGGTTACTTCTACTGTAATAATTTCTGCTACAGGTAAACTTTAGCCGTGATATTTCTGATCACAAGTTTCTGCATTGTATATTTGCCGTTTCTGACAATGATGAACTTCAGTGGCCCCCTGAGTGAGTTGATGGATAAAATTGAGTTCTGAGTCAGGTATTTGCAGTTTGTGGGTACTCGCATTACAATTGAGAATTTTTATTCATTTTATTGGCTTGTGGCATTTATTTTATTTCTCCTTCGTTTAATATAATATGTTTCATTCTCTTTCAAAAAAAATCAATATATTGCAAAAATTGTACAACAAATTAATTTCAATGCTGCCAGTTAAAATATCGCACATAACAAATTCAACAAAGTTTTTAGACTGAAACAAAAATAATCCATCTTCTACATCACGTTTTCATCTTAGTTCTATGTGATTTTACTTTTGTCGAATTCTTTGTTGTATAATGTTATTTAAACACGTAAAAATGAAGATAGAAAATTCTATACAGGTACATTTATCGATCAATCGATTAGAAGGCAGTACATTATCGATCAATCTATTACATTTATCGATCAATCGATTACAATTTTAACTATACAAGCGAAAAACCTTACCTAATTCAACACAAAGAAATATGCCTTTGCACTCTGCTGAAAAAAAAAAAAAAAATTATATTTAAAATGGAATTTCAGAAAATCTTATTTGAGTAAATTACTTTATGAAGAATCTTTATCAATATAACTTAAACAAGTTTTAATATACAAAGCTTTCTAAAGTGAGGGAACATGCACTGCCAGGCTAAGTGGTTAAAACGTTGGCCTAGTTGATGCGGCAGTCAGGTTTCGAGAACTTAGGTGCATATACATGAGAAATAGTAATATCATTTGATTGTTAATCAAAGATATTATTCCGTGTATTTCTCTACGATGACTAAACTGCTGTATCAGACTATGTGCGATGCAGATTAAATCTTAGTCTGCGAGAATGTGTCGCCGTTGTGGTGTGGGTGTGTACCTTTAAAAGAATGTGTTGTAGAATTAATAATTAATTACAAGAATATAGGGGTGCGCACTATATTATCAGAGAACATCTTAAATAACTATTTTTATTTCTGACTTAGTTGTGTTAGTGAACAATCAATTCCAACCATTATGAAACAATTATTATTTATTTTTTTCTCCGATACTCGATTAGATTTTCACAGATACTCTGATCTGTGTCAACTTTTTCTGAACAGTTACTTTGAAGATCAGATAACTGTAGACAGATCTGAAATATTTCGTTTATTTCTTAAGACAAATCACGAAATATTTTGAATTCATTAATTATTATATAGGACACTATGCGTCGTACATTGTGATAAATCAGTTAGTCTTCCTACCCCAGAATGCAGATTAGGTGACAATGAAATGAGTTTTTTTATCTGCGACACGCATTTCACTTTGTCGCGATATGTTTTTATGAAATACTGTGTCTCATTGTAATCATACAAGTAACTGAATAATTATTTCCTAATATCACAATCACGTTTGCATGAATGTTGCCTGCAATGTTTTCTAGGCAGGTTTTACGAAATGTATAACTTCCTATTATATTCACCTCCTATCCTGCAATGCATAATATTTTTTTTCATTCTATAATAAATAAAAAGACCAACAACAGATTGATGTCATATTTCATAAGACATTTAAAGCTAATTCGCTGCAAAAAGGGGGTTTTTCAAAAAAAGTTTATTCAAAATAAAGTTTTATTAATTATTCCATTAAAATTGTGTTTCTTCATTAATATAAAAGGAAATGTGAACCTGCAGGTGACAAAGCAAATACCCTTGTACACAATAACATTATTGCGGTCATGTTTAGCAATTTATAATTAGTTTTATAAACCAAAGATGCCCGACCATCTACTTTTGCAGAATATTATCATAGTCAATCTCTGTCCAGAATGATGGAAGATTTAAAACATAATACTGAATAAATATTTATTGCAATGAAATTGTATTGACATGTATGCATGAATATTTTATATTTCCAAATCAGGTATTTTTGAGAAAATTCGTCCTAATATTATTTCTATAATATAAAATTGTTTCAAATAAGGCCCCATAAAATAATTTTAAAAAATGAGAATATACATAAATAGAATAATAAAAATTTTTAATTTCCCTTCTTGGATATTCAATAAATAAACAGAAATTTCTCGTTGGATGTCGCAAATAACTGGCTCAGAGTAAATTGTACTAATCACATCATTCAGAAAGAGGATACTGTTACTCGACCAGATCGCAGAAATACATATAAAAAACCTTCGTACATCACACATTTTAATTCTTCATTTCTTAACTTATCAGTTTGCAAACATCCTTCACAGCTAGATGTTTTAACCACTCAGCTATCGAGTACGACGAAAAGCTTTCCCACATACGACTGAATATATATTTTTGCCAATATCACAATGTTTCAAAATTACGGGTATCAAACCATATTATGATATCAAACCATATTATATGATGTTTCATTATTAAAATGTATAACAAATAATCTAAATTAACGCGCAAGGCAAATGCAAGTGGTTGACTCAGTGTAAAATTTTATCTATTTTCATATAGAAAAATCATCTACATCTTTCGTCATCAACAAGATTACAGAAGATACATTTGCACAGCTGCAACACGTTGTCGTTTCTGATACTCTTTAGCAAGGATGGTCAACACAAATGATCTTGCGGGCCACTTTAGAAATGCATCATAACGCGGCCCACATGTAAATTTATATATCAACATATTAGGTTTAGACCCACTATAGACATTTTTGGAGTGAAAAAGGAAACACAATAAGTTATTATGTTTGTGTTTACTATTATTCTTACATGTAAACCTAGATAATATAATAATAATGATACTAAACGCACATTGTAAAAAAAAAAAGGCTCAGAGTAAATTGTACTCATCAAATCATTCGTTATGAGGATGGATTTTACTCATCATCGCCCAAATTAATGAAATACAGTTAAAAACGCTTGGTATTCTTCATTCTTATCTTACCAGCTCTTCACAGTGCGATGTTTTAACCATTCAGCTATCGAGCACGGTGAAAGTCTTACCCACATACAACTGAATACATATTTGATACCAACCTTTGTCAACATGCTTATACGATCATGATATATAACGTTGTGTTATTTTGAATAAATTTTATTTTCCTTTCCTAATCTGCAATAAACAATTCTGTTTTAATAAAATAAATAATTTACTTCAAAATAAAAGAGAAATAAATGTACAGCGTGAAGGATATAATCAGAAATTTTTAAAGAAGCAGTTGTGTTCGCAAATTTTTTCTCCATCTTAAAATAAAAATTAATTTTATTAAATTAACGAACAAACAGTTAATTAAATGCACTATCAAAAATATTACAGAAAAGCAGATATTCTCTCAATAGAAACGCGAAAAAAACCACTCGGAATAAATATTTGTACACACATTCGAACACACATTGCTTTTTTTTCTTTCTAATGCAGCTGGCAAACACTTAGACAGCTTGGTCTTAGGATGCCTTAAGGCAAGCGCTGCACAGACGTTACTCACTTTGAATTACCCAGGGGGCGCGTGTAACTTGAAGACCACGGACGCGGAGTAACAATGCCCCCGCAACGCTCTATGATCCTATTAGGACTGGGACCTACGGTTTAAAGTAGATTCCGAACCACTACAAACATCCATGGCATCGCCGGGATTCGAAGCCGAAATAATCTCAGATGTTATTTCGTGCAGTTCTGTATGATGACTAAACTTGTGCAATACGCTGAACGCAATGAAGATTAAAAACCTTAGTCTGAGAGAGAATGCGTCACCGGTGTGTTGGGAGAGTGTCTTTAAAGAATGTATTACATAATTAATTACGCGTATATAGGGGTAAGCGCTGTAGTATCTGAGAACATCATACATAGATTTTTTTTATCCAACTTATTTACGATTGTGAATAATTAATCCCAACCATTTTTAAACAAATTATTATTTTTTCCCCGGTACTCGATAAGACTTTTTTACAGATACTCTCCTCTGTGTCATCTTTTGTGAACAGTTACTGAAGATCAGATAACTGTTGACAGATTTCAAATAATCCGAAATATTTTTATTTTATTTTTAAGACAAAATACGAAATATTTTGAACTAATTAATTATTATATTTGACATGCTATAGATTGGACACTCTGCTTCGTACATTCTGCTAAATCAGTTGGTCTTCCTACCACAGAATGCAGATTATTTGACAATGAAAAGACCTTTTTACCTGCGACACGCGTTTCACTTTGTCGCGTTTTTGTTTTTATGAAATGCTGTGACTCAATGCAAATCATACAGATAAATGAATAATTACATCCTAATATCGCAATCACGTTTCCATGAATGTTGCCTACAATGTATTCTATTAAGTATAAACTCAACAATTATATTCATCTCCTATCCAGAAAATATAATATTTTTTTCTTTCTGTATTAAATAAAAAGACCAACATTAGATTGATGTCATATTTCATTAGAGATTTAAGGCTAATTCGCTATAAAAGAAGTGAACTTAACAAAAAAAGTTTTATCACTTATTCCATTAAGATTGTGCGTTATTCATCAATATAAAAAGGAAATATGAATCTGCAGGTGACAAAGCAAATAAATTTGTACACAATAGCAATATTGTGGTAATGTTTAGTAATTTATAATTAGTTTAATATATCAAAGAAGCCCGCGCATGTACTTTTCAGAATATTATTATAGTCAATATTTGTGGAAGACTGAAAACCTAATACTGAATAAATATTTACTTTAAAATTGTACTGACATATATATAAGAATATTTTATAATTTTCAAGTCCTATATTTTTGGGAAAATTTGTCATATTATTATTTCTGTAATATAAAATTGTTTCAAATAAGGTCCCATAAAATAATTTAAACAAAAAAAAAAATGAGAAAAATATGTAAATAAATAACAAATATTTTTAATTTCCCTTCTTGGATATTCGATAAATAAATTGAAATCTCCCCTTATAGGTTGCAAACAACTGGCTCAGAGTAAATTGTTCTAATCAAATCATTCATATTGCAGACAGATTTTACTCATCATCGCCCAGATTAATGAAATAAAGTTAAGAAACGCTGGTACATTCTTCATGCTCTTCACAGTGCGATGTTTTAACCATTCAGCTATCGAGCACGGTGAAAAGCTTACCCACATACAACTGAATACATATTTGATACCAACCTTTGTCAACATGCTTATACGATCATGATATATAACGTTGTGTTATTTTGAATGATTTTATTTTCCTTTCCTAATCTGCAATAAACAATTCTGTTTTAATAAAATAAATAATTTACCTCAAAATAAAAGAGAAATAAATGTACAGCGTGAAGGATATAATCAGAAAATTTTAAAGAAGCAGTTGTGTTCGGAATTTTTTTTCTCCATCTTAAAATAAAAATTAATTTTATTAAATTAACGAACAAACAGTTAACTTAAATGCCACTATCAAAAATATTACAGAAAAGCAGATATTCTCTCAATCGAAACGCGAAAAACCACTCCGACTAAACATTTTTTTTTCTTTCTATTGCAGCTGGCAAACAGTAGACAGCTTGGTCTTAGATGCCTTAAGGCAAGCGCTGCACAGACGTTACTCACTTTGCATTACCCAGAGGGCGCGTGTAACTTGAAGATAAGCCACGGACGCGGAGTAACAATGCCGAAACCTGTCGTACCGAGGGCCAGAGCGCCAGCCATTCGGAAATTCAGACCCTCTCCGAATAAACATTTGTTCAGACATTCGAACACATCGTCTAATTGCTACGGCATTCAGGCTTCCAAAATTTGAATACGGAAACGTAAAAAATTTTAAAGTCATTTGAGTGTTAATCTCAGATGATTTTTTTTTTTGTTCTAATGCAGCTAGCAAACACTTAGACGGCTTGGTCTTGGATAGGCATCCAAGCAATGCAAGCGCTGCACAGACGTTACTCACTTTGAATTACCCAAGGGACCACGGACGCGGAGTAACAATGCCCACTGCAACCCTCTATGATCCTATTAGGACTGGGACCTACGGTTTAAAGTAGATTCCGAACCACTACAAGCATCCAGGGCATCGCCGGGATTCGAAGCCGAAATAATCTCAGATGTTATTTCGTGCAGTTCTGTATGATGACTAAACTTGTGCAATACGCTGAACGCTTTCCACCATACGACTGAATACATATTTGTTGCCAATATGCCAATACCAATATCACAATGTTTCGAAATTACGGGTACCAAACCAAATTATGGTTACAATAAAAAGTTACTGGTATATGATGTTTCATTATTAAAATGTATAACAAATAATCTAAATTAACGCGCAAGGCGAATGTAAGTTATTGACTCAGCTTTAACTGTTTTGTCATTTAAAGAAATCATCTGCATCTTTCGTCATCAACAATATTGCAGAAAATACATTTGCACAGCTGCAACACGTTGCCGTTTCTGAGCCGTTATAGCAGGGATGGCCAACCCAAATGATATTTCGGGCCACATGTAAATTTATATATCCCCATGATAGGTTTAGACTCACTATAGACATTTTTTGGAGTGAAAAATGGAAACACAATAAGTTATTATTTTTGTGTTTACTATTATTCTTACATGTAAACGCAGATAATATAATAATAATGATACTAAACGCAAATTGTAAAAAAAAAAATATGAAGCTAAAATTAAATATAAAAAATATATAAACAAAATAAAACCATTAAAAATATTTATTTTACTCGTACGATATTTTTTTTTCAACTCTTTCACTTAGCTTTTGCAAATAGATTTCTTCTCGTTGGACGTTGCTAAGCATTGGCTCAGAGTAAATTGTACTAATCAAATCATTCAGAATGAGATAGGATTTTACCCATCATCGCCCAGATCGCACATATACAGTTAAGAAACACTCCTATATTCTTTATTTCTTAACTTACGAGTCGCAAACATTAATGACCACACCCTTCACAGAGCGATGTTTTTAACCATTCAGATATCGAGCACGGTGAAAAGCTTTCCAAAATACGAATGAATATATATTTGATATCAACCTTTGCCACTATGCTTATACGATAATGATATATAACGTTGTGTAATTTTGAATAAATTTATTTTCCTTTCCTAATCTGCGATAAACAATTATGTTCTAATAAAATAAATAATTTACTTTAAAATAAAAGAGAAATAAATGTACAGCGTGAAGGATATAATCAGAAGATTCTGTAAAGAAGCAGTGTGTTCGCAATTTTTTTCACGATCTTAAAAAAAAAAAAAAATAATTAATTTTATTAAATTAACAAACAAACAAACAGTTAACTTAAGTGGCACAATATAAAAATATCATAGAAAAGCAGATGTTCTCGCAACAGAACTGCGAAAAAACCCTCAGAATAAACATTTCTTCTCTGTCTTGCTCTTAACATTAAATGTTCATTATTTCTTCACGATCAGGATTAAAGTAGATATGTAGCAGGAACACTTGCACCCCATCATGGTCATCTATTTAATTTTTATTGACAAGCATTATATATATATATATATATATATATATATATATATATATATATATATACACACAATATAGAACTCTGAGTTATAATATTATTGCAAAATAAGTGAAAATGAAAAATTGATTCACAAATGCAGTTTACTTCAAGGATGGAGATCAACAAGGTGCATTCACTCCAAGTATGAGTTGTTTAACGTGCTTGAAATATTAAAGAATAAATATTTTTTTGGAGATTTCGGAATTTTTATTTATTATTTATTTTTTTCTTCTGAAAAGAAGAAAATACAAGCTTAATTCATCAAGTGTTTTGTTATAGAATTAAATATATATATTCATGTACTGCTATGGACCGGTATACTGTGTACACAGATAACTATAAACACCGAAAAATGGAAGAAAGGACGGACGGAATGAAGGAAGGCAGGACGGTAAGATGGATGGAAGGAAGGAAGGAATGATGGACTTACGGAGGGAAGGATTGGCGGATGAAAAAATGGAAAGAAGGAAGGACGGCCGCAAGGGCGGAAGAAATGACTGATGGACAAAAGAAAGGAAGGACGGACGGAATGGAAGGGTGGAAAGAAGGAAGGACGGACGGAATGGAAGGGTGGAAAGAAGGAAGGACGGACGGAATAATCCAAAATAATCATTTGAATAATGTCTGCCCTATATTTACTCTCTTTCTAAAGATCTATCACAGTTGAGGCTTCGTTTAAATTTGAGAGTCACATTTTTTTGTTGTTCTTTTTTTTTTTCTTTAAAAATATATACTTAGTATTATTTTTAATATAACCACATTTACAGCAGAAAAGTTTGATTTCACCATTACCCAGAAGGTCTTAAATTATCAAGATTAAAAAATCAATTAAATTGCAATTAATATAGTAGAAGAAAAATGAGGGAGGGAGGGAGTCCTTCCTTCCTTCTTTCCACCTTCTGTCCGTCCTTCCTTCCTTCCGTTCGTCCCTTCATCCGCCTTTCCTTCCTTCCGCCTGTCATTCCTCCTTTCCATCCTTCCGTCCGTCCCTCATTCTTTCCATCCGTCCATCTTTCCCTCCCTTCGTTCGTTCTTTCCGTACGTCCTTCCTTCCTTCATTCCGTCCGTCCATCCTTCCTTCCGTCCGTCCGTCCATCCTTCCCTTCCCTCCATCCTTCCTTCTTGGTTGCCTTCCGCCCTTCAAAACAAAAAATTCCTTTTAATTAAAATAATAGTATTTAGCAAATTGGCACAGGGAATATTTAAAAAAGTAACATACTCATAGTAAAGAATAGCGTATGTATTTAAGTTACATTACGTAAATCAAGAAAAATAACTTCTGCCTATATGGAGATATTTTGTACATATTAATATAAAAATAGTAACATTTAAAACGTAATAGCAACATCTGATCTTTTTCACAACTGGACAGATTCTTTTAATGTCAATTTAATCCAAATATTGGAATAATAGAAAACGTAAGAACCATTACGAAAATACTATCAGCTAAAACATTTATTGTTAATATTTATTGTTAATATTACACTAAACAAAAAAAAAAAATTATTATTCAAAAAGTATAGTTTCGTTAAAATATATTTTAAAAAAAAAATTTCGAACTTTTTTTTTTTTTTTTTAATCATTTACGTCTGTAATTTTTATCCTATATCTCTAATTTTTATTTCTTTTTATAAATTTCTCACCGATATTCCGAAATTTACACAATCTTTCTGTATACACTAAATCATATAAAATATTAAAAATTTTCCTTCATATTCTTATCTTTCTCTTATTTTTATCTTTCTTATCTTTCTTCTACATTTAGAGATGACAGTGAACAATGTACTCAGTGGCTGAGTGGATATAAAACAGGTCTGTGATCGACGTTTTCGGACTTCTTCTACTGTAACAAATGCTTCTACAGGTTAACTTTACCCATGATATTTATGATCACAAGTTTCTGCATTGTACCTTCGGCATTTCTGACAATGATGAACAAATTATTTGGATCAATCTGAATGAATTGATGGACAAAATTGTGTTCTGAGTCAGTAAATTGCTGTTTGTGGGTACTGGCAGTTCAATTAAGGTTTTTATTCATGATAATGGCGAGTGACATTTATTATATTTCTCCTTCGTTTAATATGATATGTTTCATTTTCTTCCAAGAAAAATCAATATATTGCAAAATCGTAAAATATATTAATATATTTGGAACACTATACCTTATACCTACTTTATATACTAGACCTTATAAAATATTAAAAATTTGGCGTCATGTTCTTATTTGTTAAAAATATATATAATATTACAAAAAAATTCCTAACTTTTTTTTTAACCAATTACATCTGTATTTTTTGTCTTTCATCTTTATTTTTTAATTTATTTTTATAATTTTCGCATTCGAAATGTATGCAATCTTTCTCATACTAGATTTAAAAATGACAGTCATCAACGTACTCAGTGGCTGAATGGATATAAAACAGGTCTGTCATCGACGTTTTCGGACATCTTCTACTGTAATAAATTCTGCTACAGGTTGACTTTAGACATGAAATTTCTGATCACAAGTTTCGGCATTTCTGACTATGATGAACTGATCCCATTCTGAACTGAACTGATGGATAAAATTGTGTTCTGAGTCAGGAATTTGCAATTTGTGCGTACTAGCAGTACAGTTGAGTCTTTTTTTATTCATGATATTGGTTTGTGACATTTATTTTATTTCACCTTCGTTTAATCGACAGACTTGCATCACAATCGCGCCTCCATCACTTTCTTAGAATGTTCTATAATGTGTTTCATTTTTATTCCAAGAAACATCAACATATTGCAAAAGAAATGAATATATTCAAAAATGAACACTAGAAACAATATATCAACCTTGTATACAGCTACCTTATACACTAGACCTTAGCAAGCAGAATAAAAAAATATTAAAAAAAAAGCATTCTATAATTTACGTTGATCGCCATCATCTTTATATATATTATCAGAAAGATTGCATACATTTCGAATGCGAAAATTATAAAATAAATTAAAAAAATAAAGATGAAAGATATAAAAATACAGATGTAAATGATTAAAAAAGAGTTAGAAATTTTTTTTTTATATTATATATATATTTTTGACAAATAAGAATATGATGAAAATTATAGAATGCTTTTTTTTTAATATTTTATAAGGTCTAGTGTATAAGGTAGGTATAAGGTCTAGTGTTCTGAATATATTCATTTCTATTCTACAATTTTTCAATATATTGATTTTTCTTGGAATAAAATGAAACAAATTATATTAAACGAAAAGAAAAAAAATAAATGTTACAAACCAATATCATGAATAAAAAAAGACTCAATTGTAATGCGAGTACGCAAAAACAGCAAATTCCTGGCTCAGAACACAATTTTATTCATTAGTTCACTCAGAATGGAGATGAAGGTTAGTTCAACATTGTCAGAAAAGCCGAAACTTGTGATCAGAAATTCCATGTCTAAAGTTAACCTGTAGCAGAATTTACTACAGTAGAAGAATTCGGAAAACCGATCACAGACCTGTTTTATATCCACTCAGCCACTGAGGGTCAGGGAGTATCGGGGAAAAAAAAATAATAATTAATTCAAAATATTTTGAATTAATTATTCACAATCACGACTAAGTCAGAAATAAAAATAATTATTTATGATGTTCTCTGATAATACAGCGCTCCCCCTATACCCGCGTAAGTAATTATTAATTCTACAATACATTCTTTAAAGACACACTCCCGACACACAGATGACGCATTCTCTCAGACTAAGTTTTTAATTGTCATTGCATTCAGCCTGAAGCACAAGTTTAGTCATCATAGAGAAATTCACGGAATAACAACTAAGATTACCATTCAAATGACTTCAATATTATTATTTATTTATTTTTTATGTTTAAGTATCCAAATTTTCGAATCCCTGACTCCCGTTGCAATTAGAGCAACGTTTTAACCACTTAACCATGGAACCCACGATCATTCTCATCTCAAATATATCTATGTTAAACTTGTTTAAGCTATAATGACAAGGCTTCTTTACAAAAATATTTCTCCAACAAAGATTAACAGTAACTGTTCCGAAAGATGGCGCAAAGGAGGGTATCTGTGAAAAATCTAATCGAGTACCAGGAAAAATAAATAATGATTGTTTCAAAATGGTTGGAATTAATTATTCAAAATCGCAACTAAGTCAGAAATGATAAATTATTATTTTTACTCAGACAATATAGTGCTCGCCACTACATACTTAATTAATGATTAATTCTACAATATATTCTTTAAAGGCCCTCTCCCAATACAAAGGGGACGTATTCTCTCATTTCTTGAAACCTGACTCCCGCAGCATTATATCAATGTTTCAGCCACTTAGTCAGCGAAACCGCACTCACTCGCATCTCACTTCTTGTCATGTTAAACATGTTTAAGTCATGATAAAGCTTCTTTATAAAAAAATTCACTCAGCAAATATTTTCTTAAATTCCATTTTAAATATCCTTTATTTATTTATTTTTTTCGGCAGAGCGCAAAAAGTCATATTTCTTTCTTGCTGAATTAGGATGAAGTTTTTTGACGCGTTTAAATAACATTATGCAAGAAAGAATTAGACAGAAGTAAAATCACATAGAACTAAGATCAAAGCGTGTAGAAGATGGATTATTTTTTGTTTCAGTCTAAAACTTTGTTGAATTTGTTATGTGCGATATTTTAACTGCCAGCACTGAATCGGAAAATATTTGTTGTAAATTTACATTAAACTTTTACCATAAATAATAATTTTTGTGCCAAAAAACAAGACGAAACATTTGTTATAAAAAATCTCTCAGAATGCACTTTGTACTCCGGTAAACACACTAGTAGGAGACATGGTCATTATAGAAAGAAAAAAATAATTTATGTAATTATTACTTCGAGGAATTGATTACTCGCTGAATTCTGAATCTATATCATAAACTTTGAAACACGGATTTTGTAGCTCACAGGATAATGCTTTAAAACTTTATTACAGAGAACATTTGAAATACATAGAGCTAAATACATGTTATATAATAGATGTGTCCAACGTGTTTAAACAATAAAAAAAAAAAAATTTGTTTCGAATATTTTCCAATAAATCTTTATTTAATTGTATTTTATATTTATTTGTTCATTAGCTTTTCATAGGAGAAAGCTGACTATGTTATTTTGTTTGAGAGAAACAGTTTATTGACATGTAAAATCTAACATGTGTACAGTGTTTGAAGTAAAAATATATAAAAAGATTTATAAAATGTGTTTATACTTTTTTCTTTATTTCTTCTTGTTCTAGTAATAGTATGCAAAGCTGGTATGTAGCAGCAAGGGTTCTGTTCGAACCGCACATGTCGTTCCACAGATATTTTTTCAAAAGTCGAAATTCGATGGCAATTGTAACAGAATTTGTACTGCACCTTATGTTGATAGACAAGCCAAGAGGATTTTCAGGTTTTCTCCCTCACAAAACGCAAATGTCAAGCATTCCCTAAGGTTGTTCCGGGAAATCATGTAATAATGTTCTCACTACATCAATTACCCTTATGTGTTTGGTATTATTCTATAAGTAAGGAAACATAGTACTTTATGTAAATATATATATCCGAAAAAAAAATTTACCATTACAAAAATAAACAACATTCATAAACAATTATTTAGAGGAAACAGGTATTTAGAGCAAAAATATTAAATTGTATGTTTAGAACTGTTTTTCCGTGCTCAGAGGTTGAATGGTTAGAGTTCTACGTAGCTGAGCTGATTAGTCTCATAGTGCTTATTGTGCTACGTCGTGCTGCATGTTATTAGTTCTCAACAGCGTATTGAAATAGTTCATACTTTGCAATTTCTATAATCTTGACGATGATGAAACATAGAATGTGTGATCTGAGGAAATGATATATATTTTCTCGATCTGAGTCAAGTATTTGCTTGAATCTGTATAGTATTCATATTTTTTTCGGTTTCAGAATTAGTAATTTGTATTTTGTTCATGTTTACTGCAGAAAAAGAAAAACTAAATAAATACATTAAAAAACATCGACTAGTACATGTTAAAAGCAATATACATATAACTAAGTTTGCTGTCATTTATATCAAATATATCTTTAGTTGTATAATTTAAAAAAAAAGTTTTATTCTGCTTGCTAGTTGAAAGGTTGCTATTTCGTATGGGTAGTCGTGTAGTCGGATAATGGCAATGCATGCTGTATTTTAATAGAAATTCGAAGATTTTGTTGATATATTGTTTCTTAACTGCAAACTTTGCAGTTTTGATCAAAATGTAGCGAGATAGAACATTCTAAGAAAGTGATGGAGGCGATTGTGATGCAAGTCTGTCGATCACGTCAAAAGTTGTCACTACTACAATAATCACATAATTATTATAGAATTTGAATTGAATATATGCAAAAATTGTATTCTTTACACAACACATCGATGTATTTTTAACCATTATATTACAGTTATCCCCATTATATGACTTTTTACTCATATTTTTTTACAGAAAAAAAAAAAGTAGGCACATAATACGATATTATCCAATGATTTCCACACAACAATAGCAGGAATTATTTCCTCAAGTTCAGTAATGCATATATATTCGTATATTTTTACTTCAAACACTGTACACATGTTAGATTTTAAATGTCTATAAACTGTTTTCTCAAAACAACATAATATATTCAGCTTTCTCCTATGAAAAGATAATGAACAAATAAATATAAAAATACAATTAAATAAAGATTTATTGGAAAATATTCGAAACAAAAATTTTTTATTGTTTAAACACGTTGGACACATCTATTATATAACATGTATTTAGCTCTATGTATTTCAAATGTTCTCTGTAAAAAGTTTTAAGCAATATCCTGTGAGCTTAAAAATCCGTGTTTCAACGTATATGATATAGATACAGAATTCTGCGAGTAATCAATTCTTCGAAGTAATAATTACATAAATTATTTTTGTCTTTCTGTAATGACCATGTCTTCTACTAGTGTGTTTACCGAAAGTACAAAGTGTGTTCTCAGAGATTTCCTTATAAGAAATGCTTCGTCTTGTTTTTTGGCACAAAATTATTATTTATAATAGTTTAATGTGAATTTAAACGATTCAATGCTGGCAAAAAATCGTCTACAAATTCAACAAAAAGACTTGTAATCCATACACGCTTTGATCTTTTTGCGCTCTTTGTTGTATAAGTTATTTAAAAAAAATCCAAATTCAGCAAAAAAAAGAAATATGACTTTTTGCAGAAAAAATAAATAAAGTATATTTAAAATGAAATTTAAGAAAATATTTGTTGAATGAATTTTTTTTATAAAGAAGCTTTAACATAACTTAAACATGTTTTATTTTTAAGACAAATTACAAAGTATTTTGAATTAATTAATTATTATATTTGACCTGCTATATGCAGGACAATCTGCTACGTACATTCTGCTAAATCAGCTAGTCTTCCTACCACAGAATGCAGATTAGGTGACAAGGAAATGAGTTTTTTTACCTGCGTCACGCGTTTCACTTTGTCGCGATTTTTTTCATGAAATGCTGTGACTCATTTGCGAATCATACAACTAAATGAATAATTACATCCTAATATCGCAACCACGTTGACATAAATGTTGCCTACAATGTATTGTAGGCAGGGTTTACAATATGCATAACTTCCTATTATATTAACCTCCTATCCTGTAATACATAATATTTTTCTTTGGATATTAAATAAAAGGACCAACATTGAATTTATGTCATATTTCATAAGACATTTAAAGCTAATTCGCTGAAAAAGGGGTCAAGTTGACTCAAAATAAAATTTTATCAATTATTCCATTAAGATTGTCCTTTATTCATCAATATAAAAGGAAATATGAACCTGCAGGTGACAAAGCAAATCAATTTGTATACAATAACATTATTGTAGTAATGTTAAGCAATTTATAATTAGTTTAATATACCAAATATGTCGATCACATACTTGGCAGAATATTATCATAGTCAATACTTGTCGAGAAAGATGGAAGATTTAAAACCTAATACCTAACGAATATTTACTTTAAAATTGTACTGACATGTATGCATGAATATTTTATATAATTTTCAAGTTGCATATTTTTGAGAAAATGTGTCATAATATTATTTCGGTAATACAAAATTGATGAAAATAAGGCCCCTTAAAATAATTTATAAAAAATGAGAAAATACTTGAATAAAATAGTAAGTATCTTAAATTTCCCTTCTTTTATATTCAATAAATAAATGAAATCGCTCGTTGGACGTTGCTAATAGTTGGCTCAGAGTAAATTATAATAATCAAATCATATTCAGAATGAGGGCAGAGTTTACTCATCATCGCAGAAATACACTTAAGAAACTATTCAATATTACACTCACGTTTTTAATTCTTCATTTCTCAACTTACCAGTTGCAAACAATAATGACCACATCTTCTATACCGCGATGCTTTAACCATTCAGCTATCAAGAGCGGTGAGAGATTTTCCAACATACTGTTGAATACATATTTAAAGCCAACTTTTGCCAATATGCTTATAAGATAATGACATATAACCTTTTTGTTAAATTGAATACATTTATTTTGCTTTCCTAATCTGCAAAAAGCAATTCTGTTTTAATAATGTAAATAATTTACTTTAAAATAAAGAAGAAATAAATGTGCAGCGTGAAGTATATAATCAGAAGATTCTTTAAAGAAGCAGTTGTGTTCGCAATTTTTTTTCACCATCTAAAAAAAAAATAATAATTTTTTTACAATTCTGTTTTAATAACATAAATAATTTGCCTTAAAATAAAAAGAGATATAAATACATGTGAAGAGAGATAATGTACATGTGAAGTATATAATCAAAAGATTCTGTAAAGAAGCAGTTGTGTTTGCAATTTTTTCCTTTATCTTCAAAGAAAAATTAATTTTATTAAATTAACGAACAAACAGTTATCGTAAGTGGCACTATCAAAAATATTACAGAAAAGCAGATATTCTCTCAACAGAACCGCAAAAACCCACTCCGAATAAACATTTGTACACACATTCCAACACATCGTCTAATTTCTACGGGATTCAGGTTTCGAAAATTTGGATACGTAAACGTAAAAGTCAGTAATGAAGTCGTTTGAGTGTTAATCTAGGATATTATTCCGTGCAGTTCTCTATGACGACTAAACTGGTGCGTTAGACTCAATGCAATGACGATTAGAAACTATCTGGGAGAATGCGTCATAGGTGTGTTGGGAGTGTGTCTTCAAAGAATGTATTGTAGTATTAATTATGCGTATATAGGGGTTAACGCTGTAGTATCTGAAAACATCATAAATAGATATTTTTATTTCTGACTTAGTTGGGATTGTGAATAATTAATTCCAGCCATTTTTCCAACCATTCCATCATTTTTTTCCCTCTCTACTCGATTAGATTTTTCACAGACACTGTACTCTGTGTCATTTTTCTGAAGAGTTGTTAATGCTGCAGGTAACTGTAAACAGACGTCGACTAATCTGAATTATTTTTATTTTATTTTTAAGACAAAATACGAAAAATTTTGAATTAATTTATTATAATTTTGGACATACTGTAGATGGGACACTCTGCTTCCTACATTCTGGCAAATCAGTTAGTCTTCCTACCACAGAATGCAGATTGGGTGAGAAAGAACCCGTGAAACGCATTGAATGTTGTCTACAGTGTATTCTGAGCAGGTTTTACGACAAGTATAACCTCCTATTATATTCACTTCCTATTCTGCAATGCATAATATTTCTTTCCATTTTAATTAAAAAGACCAACAATAAATTGATGCATATTTCATAAGAAATTTAAAGCTAATTCGCATCAAAAGGGTTGAACTTGACAAAAAAAAGTTCTATAATTTATTCCATTAAGATTCATCATTCTAAAAGTAAATATGAACATGCATGTGACAAAGCAAATGAACTTGTACACAATAACCTTATTGTTGCAATGTTTAGCAATTTGTAATTAGTTTAATATACCAAAGATGCCCCATCAGCTACTTTGCAGAATATCATTATAATCAACGTTTGTAGAGATTGATGAAAGACTTAAAACCTAATACTGAATAAATATTTACTTTAAAATTCTACTGACATGTATATATCAATATTTTATATCATTTTCAAATAAGATATTTTTGAGAAAATGTGTCATAATATTATTTCTGCAATATAAAACTTTTTCAAATAAGGTCCCATAAAATAATTTAAAAAATGAAAAAGTGGGCTTCATAATATTAATTCAAAAATAATTCAGCAAATAAATGGCTCAGAGTAAGTTGTACTAATCACGTCATTCAGAATGAGAGCTACTGCTACTCATCATCGCCCAGATAGCATAAATACAACTCAGAAATTTTGTATATTACACTTTACGTTTCGAATTCTTCATTTCTTTACTTAGCAGTTGCGAACACTAACGCCCACATCTTTCGCAGTGCGATATTTTAACCATTTAGCTATCGAGCACGGTAAAAAGCTTTCCAACATACGACTGAATACATATTTGATGCCAACTTTTGCCTATATTCTGCTATGTATTATGGTATTTTATTTTGAATGAATTTATTTTCCTTTTCTAATCGGCAATAATTCTGTTTTAATAAAATAAATAATTTACTTCAAAATAAAAGAGAAATATATGTACACTATGAAGGATATAATCAGAAGATTTTGTAAAGAAGCAGTTGTGTTCGCAATTTTCTTTCTCCATCTTAAAAAAAAAAAAAAAAAATAATTTTATTAAATTAACGAACAAACAGTTAACTTAAGTTTCACTATCGAAATATATTATAGAATATTTTAGAAAAGCAGATATATTCTCAGTAGAACCACGAAAAATCACTACGAATAGACATTTGTTCTCTGTCTTGCTCTTAACATTAAATGCTCATTATTTCTTCATGCTTAGAATTAAAGTAAATATGTAGCAGGAACACTTGCACCACATCTGGGTAACGATGTCTAAAAATCTCTACCACAATTTACTCCCTTACTACTACAACCGAAATCCTACCCCTAAAAGAATTTTTTTTATAACCACTAAATAATAATGCGCAATGAAATAGCTTAAATCATGTAGCTAAAAAACACACGTAGTCTTGTAAGTAAGGTAGTTGGGTTATGTGTTGTAAAGTCTCGGCCACCTACAGCCGCTTAAAGAAGAGGGCCGATTTCAGGTTCATGGGAATACTTTGATTTTTATTTACAAGCATGTTAAGGATGGAGATCAACAAGATGCATTCAATCCTAGGATGAGTTGTCAAACGTGTTTGAAATATTAAAGAATAAATATTTGTTTGGAGATTTCGGAGGTTTTTTTATTTATGTATTGATTGTTTTTGAAAATTAGAAAATGCAAGCTTAATTCTACAAGTGTTTCGTTATTGAAGTTAAAATATATATATTTTCATGAAGTTATTATACTACTATGGACTTCGGACGGTATACTGTGTACACAAATCACTGTAAACACCAAAAATTCCAAAATAATCACTTGAATAATGCCTGCGTTTCATTTACCCTCTTTCTAGAGATCTATTAGTGTTGAGGCTTCGTTTAAATTTGAGGGTCACATTTTTTGTTGCGCTTTTTCATTATTTAAAAATATATTTAGCATTATTTTTCATAGAACCACATTTACAGCAGAAAAGTTTGATTTCACCATTATCCAGAAGTTCTTAAATTATCAAGATTTAAAAACAATTAATTTGCTATTAATATGGCAGAAAAAAGGAGGAAGAGAGGGAGTGAATCCTTCCATCCTTCCTTCTTTTCCTCCTTCCAACCGTCCTTTATTCCAACGTTCTTCCGTTCTTCCTTTCTTCCGTCCGTCTTTCCTTCCTCCCGTTCGTCTTTCCTTCCTTCCGTCCATCCGTCCTTACTCCTGCCCGTCCTTCCTTCATTCCATTCTACCATCCGTCAATACTTCCCTCCATTCATCATTGCGACGTTCCTTTCGTCCCTTTATTCTGTCCGTCCTCCTTCTTTCCATCCGTTCATCTTTCCGTCCTTCCATCCATCCATTCTGCCTTCCTTGCGTCCATCCTTCCTACCTTCCGTCCTTCCCTCTTTCCTTCCGTCCTTCCTTCATTCAATCCATCCTTCCTTCCATCTGTCCTTCCTTCTTTCTATTCTTCCTTCTTTTTTTCATCCATCTTTCCTTCCTTCCGTGCGTCCAGTCTTCCTTCCTTTCTTAATTTTTTAATTTCTTCGGCCCTTCAAAACAAAAAAAAATCATTTTAATTCAAATAATAGTATTTAGCTAATTGGCACAGAGAATGTGTAAAAAAGTAACATATGCATAGTAAAAAATAGCATATATATTTAAGTTACATTGCGTAAATCAAGGAAAGATAGCTATTGCCCTTAATGGACATACATTGTACAAAGTAATACAAAAATAGTAACATTTAAAACTTGATAGTAACATTTAATTTTTTCACAACTGCACAGATTTTTTAATGTAAATTTAATCCAAATATTGGAATAATAGAAAACGCAAGAACCATTACGAAAATACAATCAGCTAAAATATTATTGCTATTATTACACTAATCAAAAAACAGAAATTAAAATTTTGTTATTCAAAAAAATACTCTATAGTTTTTCTTCTTATTTTTATTCGTTAAAATGTATATACATTATTAAAAAAATTTCTAACTTTTTTTTAATCATTTACATCTGTAGTTTTCATCTTTCATCTTTATTTCTTTTTATTTTTTTTTAAAAATTTTCTCATAGATTTTCCGAAATTTATGCAATCTTTCTGATAATATATATTTAAAGATGCGTTTGAGCAAAGTACTCAGTGGCTGAGTGGGTATAAAACAGGTCTGTGAACTGCGTTTTCGGACTTCATCTAGTGTAATAGTTTCTGCTGAAGGTTAACCTTATCCGTGATATTTCTGATAACAAGTTTCTGCAAGTTTCGGCATTTCTGACAATGAAGAACAAATTATTACAAGGGATCTGAGTGCTTTGATGGATAAAATCGTGTTCTGAGTCAGAAATTTGCAGTTTGTGGGTAGTCGCATTACAATTGAGTTTCTTTATTAATGATTTTGATGTGTGACATTTATTTGAATTCTTCTTAGTTAATTATAGTGTGTTTCATTTTCTCCCAAGAAAATCAATATATTGCAAAATTGTAATACAAATTAATATATTCAGAACACTAGACCTTATAAAGTATTAAAAATTGTTTATTCATATTCTTATTCGTTAAAAAAATATAATATTAAAAAAATTCTTTTTGTAATCATTTACTTCTGTAATTTTCATCTTTTTTTTTCTTTAATTTTTATTTCTACTCATAAGTTTCACACAGATTTTCCGAAATTTATGCAATCTTTCTGACACTAGATTTAAAGATGTTAGCAATCAATATACCCAGTGGCTGAATGGATATAAAACAGGTCTGTAATCGGCGTTTTCGGACTTCTACTGTAATAAATTCTGCTTAAGGTTAACATTAGCAGTGATATATCTGATCACAAGTTTCGGCATTTCTGACAATGGTGAACTAATTATCTGGGGCCATCTGAGCGAATTGATGGATAAAATTGTGTTCTGAGTCAGGAATTTACAGTTTGTGGGTACTCGCAGTACAATTGCGTTTTTTATTCATGATATCGGCGTGGGACATTTATTTTATTTATTCTGCGTTTAATATAATGCATTTCATTTTCTTCCAAGAAAAATCAATATATTGCAGAATTGTAAAGCAAATTAATATGTACGAAACTCTAGTCCTTATAAATTATTAAAAATTTTGCGTCATATTCTTATTCGTTAAAAATATATGTAGTATTAAAAGAAATATTCTAACGTTTTTTTTTTAATTATTTACGCCTGCATTTTTTTATTTTTTCTCTTTAATTTTTATTTCTCCTCATAAATGTCTCACAGATATTCCGAAATTTATGCAATGTTTCTGATACTACATTTAAAGATGGTAGTGATCGACGTACTCATTGGTTGAATGGATATAAAACATGTCTGAGATCGCTGTTTTCGGACTACTTCTACTGTAATAAACGCTGCTACAGGGTAGCTTTAGCCGTGATAATTCTGATCTCGACATTTCTCACAATGATGAACTGATTTTCAAGAGCATTCTGAATGAATTGATGGATAAAATATTGTTCTGAGCCAGGAAATTGCAGTTTGGGGGTACTCGCAGTAAAATTGGGTTTTTTATACATGATATTGATGTGTGACATTTATTTTAATTCTTCTTCGTTTATTATAGTGTGTTTCATTTTCTTCCAAGAAAATCAATATATTGCAAATTTGCGAAACACATTAATATATACGGAACACTAGACCTTATACCTACTTTATATACTAGACATTTTAAAATATTAAAAATTTTGCTTTATGTTTTTATTCGTTAAAAATATATATATTATTAAAAAAAAATTTCTAACTTTATTTTTTAATCATTTACATCTAAAATTTTTATCTTTTATTTTTATTTCTTTTTCATAAATTTCTTACATTTTTTTTTTTTTTCCTTTTATTAAATTATTTATTATTTTCGGAAATTTATGCAGTATTTCTAAAACTAGATTTAAAGATGGTTGTGATCAATGTACTCAGTGGCCGAATGGATATTAAACATTTATGTAATCGGTGTTTTCGGATTTAATCTTCTGTTATAAATTCTGCTACAGGTTAACTTTAGCCGTGATGTTTCTAATCACTAGTCTCTGCATTGTATCTTCGGCATTTCTCACAATGATGAACTAGTCTTTGGTTGTTTTCTGAGTGTATTGATGGATAAAATTTTGTTCTGAGTCAGGAATTTGCAGTTTGTGTGTACTCGCAGTACAATTGAGGTTTTTTTTTTTTTTCACGATATTGGCGTGTGACATTTATTTCAATTCTTCTTCGTTTATTATAATGTGTTTCATTTTCTTCCAAGAAATTCAATATTTTGCAAAATTGTAAAATTAATTAATATATTCGGAACACTAGACTTTATACCTACTTTATAACACAAGACCTTGTAAAATATTAAAATTGTTGCGTCATATTCTCATTCGTTAAAAATATATATAATAAAAAAAAAAAAAATTCTAACGTTTTTTTTTATAATCATCTGTCTTTTAATTTTTATCTTTTTTCTTTAATTTTTATTTATTTTTATAAATTTCTCCCAGATTTACCAAAATTATGCAATTTTTCAGATAATATATTTAAGTATGACACCGATCAATACAGTCAGTGGTTGAATGGGTATAGAACAGGTCTGTGATAGACGTTGGCCGTTCTTTTACAGGTTGACCTTAGCCGTGATATTTGTGAACACAAGTTTCTGCATTGTATCTTCGGCATTTCTGACAATGATGAACTTGTCTTTTGGTTGTTTTCTGAGTGTATTGATGGATAAAATTATGTTCTGGGTCAGGAATCTGCAGTTTGTGTGTACTGCACTACAATTTAGGTTTTTTTTCACGATATTGGACTGTGACATTTATTTCAATTCTTAATTTATTCTTTATTTATCTTCTTGATTTAAGTCTATAATTTTCGTCTTTTATCTTTAATATTTATTTCTACTCATAAATTTCACAAAGAATTTCCAAAATTTATGCAATCATTCTGATACTAGATTTAAAGATGTTAGTAATCAAAAAAAAATTTTTTTTTTGTCATTTACGTCTGTAATTTTTATCTTTACCTTTAATATTATTCCTTTTTACAAATGCCTCACAGATTTTCCGAAATTTACGCAATCTTTCTGATACTCCATTTAAAGATGAAAGCGGCCGATGTACTCAGTGGCTGAGTGGATATAAAACAGGTCTGTGATCGGCGTTTTCGGACTTCTTCTACTGTAATGAGTTCTGATACAGGGTAACATTAGCCGTGATATTTCTGATTACTAGTTTCTGCATTGTATCTTCGCGTTTCTGACAATGATGAACTAATTATCTGGATCAATCTGAATGAATTGTTGGACAAAATTGTGTTCTGAGTCAGGAATTTGCATTTTGTGGGCACTCTCAGTATAGTTGAGTTTTTTTTATTAATGATATTTATAAGGGACCTTTATTTTAATTCTTCTTCGTTTAATATTATGTGTTTCATTTTCTTCCAAGAAAAATCAATATATTGCAAAAATTGTAAAACAAATCAATATAATCGGAACACTATACGTAATACCCTCTTTATACACTAGAACTTATAAAATATTAAAAATTTTGCGCCATATTCTTATCCGTTAAAAATACATATTATATAAAAAAAAAATTTCTAACTTTTTTTTTTTAATCATTTACGCCTGTAATTTTATCTTTTTTATCTTTTACCTTTTGCTTTTTTATTATAGCAAACGTGATCCGGCCAATCAGAGCGTTTTACAACTTTATAAAGATATGAATAATGTTTTTTTAACTAAATACAATTTTGATATAAAAACAAAGAAGGAGAATTTTACTATTTCATTTTCACTTACACGGAAACCTGGAGAAATAATCTCCCTTTCTACATAACTTCCTTTTTATATTAAAGCGTTTATCAAATCGTACAACCATTTTCAAAATTTCAATATCATAGTAGTCTGCAAAAATTGATGAAATGAAATCTACGAGGCCAAGCCGGGAATCAATTGTCACAATCTATTTTGCAAGGACAATGGGTATTATTTATTCTGAACAGGTTTTCAAATAAAATTATATTCATTTCTTGTTCTGCAATCTACAATACTTTTCCTTGAAATAAAATAAAATATTTTACATTAATAAAAAGGCAAATACTAGGTAGAATCCATTATTTTATTAAATAGTTTAATAAGTAATATAAAAAAATTTTGTTTAAAGCCAATTCCTACTTTTTTTCACTATATTGCTGAAAGTGCTTTTTATAAATAATTTTCATTCATTTTTTTAGGTTTATCTGGCGCCATCTATTGGTAGATATATGCCACTTAAATCTAAAAAAAAATAAAAATAAAATTAATTAATTAAATTTAACGAATGAATTAATATTTGAAAAACTGTATTAACATCCAGTGTCCTCCACTACAATTTCAAAAAAAATGTACTTGAACTTGAGTGGATGAATAAAAAGTATTTTATGAACGATTGAAAATTTGAACAAGATATATATAGGGAGAGTGTGAGCTAATAGAAGGAATTGAAATAAAAAGGAACATATCCGTAATGGCACTCTTTAAAACTGATTTACAATACAATTTCAATTATTCTATTCAGGTTGCGCACCATTTTTTAAAAATCAAAATTAAGAATATAGACTTAGAAAAGATGATTTTGTCAAAAAACTTAATGTTTTCGAGGTCTTGTAAATTATAACATAATTTAACAAAGAAAGTGAAATCTGATTACACAGCTCGTAGGAAACTATAGTAATAATTTTGTTTCGGAGTTTAAATAAGGTGTATGCTATACTTAAAACATACAAATATTTAATATAAATATTTAATAAAAATTTAGGTTAATATATATGTGAGAATATTTCAAGTAATTTTCGGACAACTATTTAAAATTCATTTACCTTTCTTATCTGCCCTATTATAAAATAATCTTTTCAAATTATGTACCTGAATACACTTTCAAATATTAAGACAGGTCTATACGATGGTAGGAATATTTCATACATTTTTGTGTATGTGTTTCTGAATATGATGTTTAAAATCTCTTTTCTGCAATATTTACATTTGTTTTTTAGGGAACGAAAAAATTTAACACAATACTAGTTTTTAGAAGAACCTCAAGTTTGGGTAAAATACCGTTTTGTAACTGAAAAACTCAAAATATAATACAAAATTACTAGCAAGGCAACTGTGAATAACTTGTCTAGACCACACATTTATGCATAATTTGATGTATAGAAAGGATCAACAATTATGGCATTATTATCAATATAGCAGAACACGCAGCTGAGAAAACTTTTTCACAAAGACAAAATACGAAATATTTTGAACTAATTAATTATTATATTTGACATGCTATAGATTGGACACTCTGCTTCGTACATATTGCTAAATCAGTTGGTCTTCCTACCAACAGAATGCAGATTATTTGACAATGAAAGATTTTTTTTTACCTGCGACACGCGTTTCACTTTGTCGCGTTTGTTTTTATGAAATGCTGTGACTCAATTAAATCATACAGCTAAATGAATAATTACATCCTAATATCGCAATCACGTTTCCATGAATGTTGCCTACAATGTATTCTAGGCAGTATAAAAATTATATTCATCTCCTATCCTGAAATATATAATATTTTTTTTCTTTCTATATTAAATAAAAAGACCAACATTAGATTGATGTCATATTTCATTAGAGATTTAAAGCTAATTCGCTGCAAAAAGAAGTGAACTTGACAAAAAAAGTTTTATCACTTATTCCATTAAGATTGTGCGTTATTCATCAATATAAAAAGGAAATATGAATCTGCAGGTGACAAAGCAAATAAATTTGTACACAATAGCAATATTGTGGTAATGTTTAGTAATTTATAATTAGTTTAATATATCAAAAAGCCCGCGCATGTACTTTTCAGAATATTATTATAGTCAATATTTGTGGAAGACTGAAAACCTAATACTGAATAAATATTTACTTTAAAATTGTACTGACATATATATAAGAATATTTTTATAATTTTCAAGTCATATATTTTTGGGAAAATTTGTCATATTATTATTTCTGTAATATAAAATTGTTTCAAATAAGGTCCCATAAAATAATTTTAAAAAATGAGAAAAATATGTAAATAAAATAACAAATATTTTTAATTTCCCTTCTTGGATATTCGATAAATAAATTGAAATCTCCCCTTATAGGTTGCAAACAACTGGCTCAGAGTAAATTGTTCTAATCAAATCATTCATAATGCAGAAAGATTTTACTCATCATCGCCCAGATTAATGAAATAAAGTTAAGAAACGCTGGTACATTCTTCATGCTCTTCACAGTGCGATGTTTTAACCATTCAGCTATCGAGCACGGTGAAAAGCTTACCCACATACAACTGAATACATATTTGATACCAACCTTTGTCAACATGCTTATACGATCATGATATATAACGTTGTGTTATTTTGAATGATGATTTTATTTTCCTTTCCTAATCTGCAATAAACAATTCTGTTTTAATAAAATAAATAATTTACCTCAAAATAAAAGAGAAATAAATGTACAGCGTGAAGGATATAATCAGAAAATTTTAAAGAAGCAGTTGTGTTCGGAATTTTTTTCTCCATCTTAAAATAAAAATTAATTTTATTAAATTAACGAACAAACAGTTAACTTAAATGCCACTATCAAAAATATTACAGAAAAGCAGATATTCTCTCAATAGAAACGCGAAAAAACCACTCCGACTAAACATTTTTTTTTCTTTCTATTGCAGCTGGCAAACAGTAGACAGCTTGGTCTTAGATGCCTTAAGATACTTTGCATTACCCTAATTTGAAGATAAGCCACGGACGCGGAGTAACAATGCCGAAACCTGTCGTACCGAGGGAAAAAGCCATTCGGAAATTCAGACCCTCTCCGATTAAACATTTGTTCAGACATTCGAACACATCGTCTAATTGCTACGCAGGCGTTCAAAATTTGGATACGTAAACGTAAAAAATTTTAAAGTCATTTGAGTGTTAATTCAGATGATTTTTTTTTTTAATGCAGCTAGCAAACACTTAGACAGCTTGGTCTTGGATGCCTTAATGCAAGCGCTGCACAGACGTTACTCACTTTGCCTTACCCAAGGGACCACGGACGCGGAGTAACAATGCCCACGCAACGCTCTATGATCCTATTAGGACTGGGACCTACGGTTTAAAGTAGATTCCGAACCACTACAAGCATCCATGGCATCGCCGGGATTCGAAGCCGAAATAATCTCAGATGTTATTTCGTGCAGTTCTGTATGATGACTAAACTTGTGCAATACGCTGAACGCAATGAAGATTAAAAACCTAGTCTGAGAGAGAATGCGTCACCGGTGTGTTGGGAGAGTGTCTTTAAAGAATGTATTACATAATTAATTACGCGTATATAGGGGTAAGCGCTGTAGTATCTGAGAACATCATACATAGATATTTTTTTATCCAACTTATTTACGATTGTGAATAATTAATCCCAACCATTTTTAAACAATTATTATTTTTTTCCTGGGGTACTCGATAAGACTTTTCTCTGATACTCTCCTCTGTGTCATCTTTGTGAACAGTTACTGAAGATCAGATAACTGTTGACAGATTTCGAATAATCCGAAATATTTTTATTTTATTTTTAAGACAAAATACGAAATATTTTGAACTAATTAATTATTATATTTGACATGCTATAGATTGGACACTCTGCTTCGTACATTATGCTAAATCAGTTGGTCTTCCTACCACAGAATGCAGATTATTTGACAATGAAAAGACCTTTTTACCTGCGACACGCGTTTCACTTTGTCGCGTTTTGTTTTTATGAAATGCTGTGACTCAATGCAAATCATACAGCTAAATGAATAATTACATCCTAATATCGCAATCACGTTTCCATGAATGTTGCCTACAATGTATTCTAGGCAGTATAAACTCCAATTATATTCATCTCCTATCCTGAAATATATAATATTTTTTCTTTCTGTATTAAATAAAAAGACCAACATTAGATTGATGTCATATTTCATTAGAGATTTAAGGCTAATTCGCTGCAAAAAGAAGTGAACTTGAAAAAAAAAGTTTTATCACTTATTCCATTAAGATTGTGTGTTATTCATCAATATAAAAGGAAATATGAATCTGCAGGTGACAAAGCAAATAAATTTGTACACAATAGCAATATTGTGGTAATGTTTAGTAATTTATAATTAGTTTAATATATCAAAGAAGCCCGCGCATGTACTTTTCAGAATATTATTATAGTCAATATTTGTGGAAGACTGAAAACCTAATACTGAATAAATATTTACTTTAAAATTGTACTGACATATATATAAGAATATTTTATAATTTTCAAGTCCTATATTTTTGGGAAAATTTGTCATATTATTATTTCTGTAATATAAAATTGTTTCAAATAAGGTCCCATAAAATAATTTTAAAAAAATGAGAAAAATATGTAAATAAAATAACAAATATTTTTAATTTCCCTTCTTGGATATTCGATAAATAAATTGAAATCTCCCCTTATAGGTTGCAAACAACTGGCTCAGAGTAAATTGCACTAATCAAATCATTCATAATAAAGACAGATTTTACTCATCATCGCCCAGATTAATGAAATAAAGTTCTTAACGCTGGTACATTCTTCATGCTCTTCACAGTGCGATGTTTTAACCATTCAGCTATCGAGCACGGTGAAAAGCTTACCCACATACAACTGAATACATATTTGATACCAACCTTTGTCAACATGCTTATACGATCATGATATATAACGTTGTGTTATTTTGAATGATTTTATTTTCCTTTCCTAATCTGCAATAAACAATTCTGTTTTAATAAAATAAATAATTTACCTCAAAATAAAAGAGAAATAAATGTACAGCGTGAAGGATATAATCAGAAAATTTTAAAGAAGCAGTTGTGTTCGGAATTTTTTCTCCATCTTAAAATAAAAATTAATTTTATTAAATTAACGAACAAACAGTTAACTAACAATTAAAAATGCCACTATCAAAAATATTAAGAAAAAAATAATAAAATAAATAATTGATTTCAAAATAAAAGAGAAATAAATGTACAACGTGAAAAACCAGAAGCGACTAAAGCCACGTTGAGTTTTTTTTTCCTATCTTAAACAAAAAATTAATTTTACAAATTAACGAACGGATTAGTTACGTAAACGTAAAAAATTTTAAAGTGGCACTATCTCAAAAATATTACAGAAAAACAGATGTTCTGCCTTAAGGCAAGCGCTGCACAGACGTTACTCACTTTGCCTTAATAAGGGACCATTTGGAGTAACAATGCCCACGCAACACTCTATGATCCTATTAGGACTGGGACCTACGGTTTAAATAGATTCCGAACCACTACAAAAATCCATGGCATCGCCGGGATTGAAGCCGAAATAATCTCAGATGTTATTTCGTGCAGTTCTGTATGATGACTAAACTTGTGCAATACGCTGAATGCAATGAAGATTAAAAACCTAGTCTGAGAGAGAATGCGTCACCGGTGTGTTGGGAGAGTGTCTTTAAAGAATGTATTACATAATTAATTACGCGTATATAGGGGTAAGCGCTGTAGTATCTGAGAACATCATACATAGATATTTTTTTATCCAACTTATTTACGATTGTGAATAATTAATCCCAACCATTTTTAAACAATTATTATTTTTTTTTCCTGGGGTACTCGATAAGACTTTTTCTGATACTCTCTCTGTGTCATCTTTGTGAACAGTTACTGAAGATCAGATAACTGTTGACAGATTTCGAATAATCCGAAATATTTTTATTTTATTTTTAAGACAAAATACGAAATATTTTGAACTAATTAATTATTATATTTGACATGCTATAGATTGGACACTCTGCTTCGTACATTCTGCTAAATCAGTTGGTCTTCCTACCACAGAATGCAGATTATTTGACAATGAAAAGACCTTTTTACCTGCGACACGCGTTTCACTTTGTCGCGTTTTTGTTTTTATGAAATGCTGTGACTCAATGCAAATCATACAGCTAAATGAATAATTACATCCTAATATCGCAATCACGTTTCCATGAATGTTGCCTACAATGTATTCTAGGCAGTATAAACTCCTATTATATTCATCTCCTATCCTGAAATATATAATATTTTTCTTTCTATATTAAATAAAAAGACCAACATTAGATTGATGTCATATTTCATTAGAGATTTAAAGCTAATTCGCTGCAAAAGAAGTGAACTTGAAAAAAAAAAAAGTTTTATCACTTATTCCATTAAGATTGTACGTTATTCATCAATATAAAAAGGAAATATGAATCTGCAGGTGACAAACAAATAAATTTGTACACAATAGCAATATTGTGGTAATGTTTAGTAATTTATAATTAGTTTAATATATCAAAGAAGCCGCGCATGTACTTTTCAGAATATTATTATAGTCAATATTTGTGGAAGACTGAAAACCTAATACTGAATAAATATTTACTTTAAAATTGTACTGACATATATATAAGAATATTTTTATAATTTTCAAGTCCTATATTTTTGAGAAAATTTGTCATATTATTATTTCTGTAATATAAAATGTTTTCAAATAAGGTCCCATAAAATAATTAAAAAAAAAATGAAAAAAATGTAAATAAAATAATTCAAATATTTTTAATTTCCTTTTGGATATTCGATAAATAAATGAAATCTCCCTTATAGGTTGCAAACAACTGGCTCAGAGTAAATTGTTACTATCATCAAATCATTCATAATTAAGAAAGATTTTACTCATCATCGCCCAGATTAATGAAATAAATTTCTTTAAGAAACGCTGGTACATTCTTCATGCTCTTCACAGTGCGATGTTTTAACCATTCAGCTATCGAGCACGGTGAAAAGCTTTCCAACATACAACTGAATACATATTTGATACCAACTTTTGCCAACATGCTTATATTTTGATCATGATATATAACGTTGTTTATTTTGAAAAAATTTTATTTTGCGTCTTTCTTAATCTGCAATAAACAAAAAAAAAAAAATAACGTTTTTTTAATCATTTATGTCTGTAATTTTTATTTTTTATCTTTAATTTTTATTTCTTTTCATAAATTTTCACAGATTTTCCGAAATTTATGCAATCTTTCTGATACTAGATTTAAAGATGATGGCGGTCAACGTACTCAGTGGCTGAACGGATATAAAAACAGTAAAAAAAACTGCGGTCTCGGACTAGTTCTACTGTCATAATACAGATTCTTATTCGATGTTTAAATCACAATGATAATATTAAAAAAAAAAGCATTCTGAGTGAATTGATGAATAAAATTGTGTTTGAGTCAGGAATTGGCAGTTTGTGTCAGTACAATTGAGATTTTTAATTCATGATATTGGCATGTGACATTTATTTTAATTGTCATTCCTTTAATATAACATGTTTCATTTTTGCCAAGAAAAATC
This sequence comes from Caerostris extrusa, assembly GCA_021605095.1. Classification (NCBI taxonomy): domain Eukaryota; kingdom Metazoa; phylum Arthropoda; class Arachnida; order Araneae; family Araneidae; genus Caerostris; species Caerostris extrusa. The sequence goes on from BPLR01006220.1 coordinate 113,867, forward strand.
AATATAGTGCAAATTTATAAAAAAAATTAATATATTCGGAACACTAGACATTAAACCCACTTTATACACTAGATCTTATAAATTTTAAAAATTTTGCGTCGAATTATTTTTCGTTAAAAAATATATATAATTAGAAAACAATTCTCTAACGTTTTTATAATCATTTGGTCTGTAATTTTTTAAGTTTTAAAATTTTAATTTCTTTTCATTCCTCATAGATTTTCTAAATGTATGCAATTTTTCTGATACTAGATTTAAAGATGATAGTTACAGTGTACTCAGTGGCTGAATGGATATTGTCTGTGATCGGTGCAAGTTTCTGACAAGTGATGAACTAATCATAAACAGCTTTCTGAGTAAATTGACGGATAAAATTGCGTTCTCAGTCAGGAATTTGCAGTTTGTGGGTATTCGCATACAATTGAGATTTTTATTCATGATATTGATTTGTGACATTTATTTTAATTCTTTTCGTTTATTATACTTTTTGTTTCATTTTCTTCCAAGAAAAATCAGTATGTTGCAAAATTGTAAACCAAATTAATATATTCGGAACACTAGACCTTATAAAATACTAAAAATACAAATCAAATATTTTGCGAACATTTGTTAAAATTTTAATTTTTGCAATACATATTTTTTCAGTGGAAGTCCAATGAATTAAATAAAAAAATGAGAAAAAGTAAATAAATAAAATAATGAAACCTTTCACTTTGCACGACAGGATAATCAATAAATAAAGCGAAATAACCCACAAGACATTCCAAATTCCTATCTCAGAGAGAGTATTGTTAATCATATCATTCAGAGCGATAGACTAATTAAGTCACCATAGCCAAGATCGCAGAAATACCTGGAATAAACATTGTCTTCAGGTTTTTGAAAACACGAATTCATATCTTAACACTTGCGACCACACTGTGCAAAGTGCAATATTTTAACCATTCAGTCATCGAGCACGGTGAAAACGTTTAAAAAAATATAAAATTAATAATTATTTGATACCAACTTTCGCCAATAGAGTAGTACGATAATTATTTATACCGTTGTATTATTTTAAATAAATATATTTTCCGTTCCGGATCTGTAACAAATAATGTTTTATCAAAGTATATAATTTACATTGAAATCGAAGTGTAATAAATGTACTTGTAAGGATATACCGGACACAATGCACTTATGCCAACTTTTTTTCCAATCCTCATTGCATGCTAAAAAGTCATCGCGCTCGCCGATTCACGTTGAATCTCTTCATTCGACTCAAAACGGTGTCTCCGGAGTGGTCTTTTGAGTTTAGGGAATAGTCAGAAGTCGCACGGTGTGAATACGGTGGTTGTGGAACGATATGGGTTTCATTTTTGGCGAAAAATCACGAAGAATCAATGCAGTGTGAGCTGGCGCATTCAATGTCTTCCTCAGCGATGTCTCTAGTTGTAAAACGATGGTTTGCAAGCATCAAATCGTTAATTTTTTGGGCATGAGCGCTTCCTCGGTGTAGGTTGATGGTCGACCAGAGGGCTCTTCGTCTTCAACGCGTTCTCTGCCTCCTTTGAACTGTTTATACCACTTGTAAACATTTCTTTTCGATATAGGAATGCTCAACGAATGCCTTCTGCAACATTCTATACGTTTCCGCAAACAAAATGTAATGCAAATTCTTTGTTCAATTAATTCATACATTCATCAATTTTAGCGTCTCATAAAGCCAAGCGTAACTCAAACACTAATGAATATTTTGACTTCAAATTTCAAACAAATGTCAAGGACAGTATGTGTGGACAACGACGTAAAAAAAAGAAAAACAAATGAAATTCCATAAGCCCCGGGGATCTTAAATTGAAAATAGATCTTCCTGTAGTATAATGATAATTATTTAAGTGCGAATGTCTAATTTCTTTCTCGATACCTCTGTAAAAAAAACAATTTTTAAACAAAATTTTCCAAATAATTCAAATAATAGTATTTAGTTAATTGGTACAGATAATATTTAAAAATGTAATATATACATAGCGAAATATAGCGTTTATATTTAAATTACATTACGTACAACAAGAAGAAAAAAATCTATTGCCTACATAGAGATATATTACACAGAGTAATACGGAAAAAAATAACAACAAAAATTTAATAGTAACATCTGATCTTTTTCATCACTAAACAGATTCCTTTAATGTAAAGTTAATCCAAATTTAGGAATAGTAGATAACGTAAGGACCATTATGAAAATACTGTAGTCTAAAACATTATTGCTATTATAACACTACACCAAAAAACGATAATAAATAAAATATTCAAAAAAAAGCACTCTATAATTTTGCTTCTTATTTTTATTCGTTAAAATGCACATAATATTAAAAAAATTTCTAATTTTTTTTAATCATTTACATCTGTCCTTTCGTCTTTCATCTGTATTTTTTTATTTATTTTTATAATTTCCTCATAGATTTTTCCAAAATTTATGCAATCTTTCTGATAATATATTAAAAAATGATGTTGGACCACGTACTAAGTGGCTGAGTGGCTATAGAACAGGACTTGTAAACTGCGTTTTCGGACTTCATCTAGTGTAATAAGTTTTGTTACTGTTTAATCTTAGCGGTGGTATTTCTGATTACAAATTTCTTCATTGTATCTTCGTCATTTCTGACAAGGATGAACTAATTATCTGGGTCAATCTGAGTGATTTGATTAAAACAATTGTGTTCTGAGTCAGGAATTTGTAGGTACTCGCAGTGCTATTGAAATTTATTATTAAAGACATTGGCGTGTGACATTTTTTTTTATTTCTTCTTCATTTAATATAATGGGTTTCTTTTTCTTCCAAGAAAACTCCATATATTGCAAAACTGTAAAAAGAAATAAATATATACGGAACATTAAACCTTATACCTACCTTAAACAATAGACCTTGAAAAATAGTAAAAAAAGGCCTCTCTAATTTTGCTCATATTCTTATTTGTTAAAAATATATATAATAAAAAAAAATTTCTAACGTTTGTTTTAATCATTTACGTCTGTAATTTTTATCTTTTATTTTTAATTTTTATTTCTTTTTATAAATTTCTCACAGATTTTCTGAAATTTATGCAATCTTTCTGATACTAGATTTAAGATGATGGTGGTCAACGTGCTCAGTGGCTGAACGGATATAAAACAGGTCTGTGAACTGCGTTTTCGGACTTCTTCTGTTGTAATAAGTTCTGCTACAGATTAACCTTAGGCTTGATATTTATGATCACAAGTTTTTGCATTGTATCTTCGGCGTTTTTGACAATGATGAACTAATCTTCTAGAGCATTCTGAGTGAATTGATGGATAAAATTGTGTTCTGAGTCAGGAATAGCATTTTGTGAGCACACGCAGTACAACGGATTTTTTTATTCATGATATCGGCGTGTGACATTTATTTTAATTGTCCTTCCTTTAATATAATGTATTTCATTTATTGCCAAGAAAATCAATATAATGCAAATTTATAAAACAAACTAATATATTCGGAACACTAGACATTTATACACTAGACCTTATAAATATTAAAATTTTTGCGTCATATTATTTTTCGTTAAAAGTATATATATAATTAGAAAACAATTTTCTAACGTTTTTTCATAATCATTTAAGTCTGTAATTTTTTTTTTTTAATTTTTAATTTTTATTTCTTTTCATAAATTTCTCACCGATTTTCCGAAATTTAAGCAATTTTTCTGATAATATATTTAAAGATGAAAGCGATCAATGTACTCAGTGGCTGAAGGGATATAAAACTTGTTTGTGATCGGTGTTTTCGAACTTCTACTGTAATAAATTCTGCTAAAGGTTAACTTTAACCGTGATATTTGTGATCTTGTATCTTCGGCATTTCTGACAGTGATGAACTAATTGTAAGACGGAACCTGTGTGCATTGATGTACAAAACAGTTACAAGAAAAATCAATATGTTTTAAAATTGTAAAACAAATTAATATATTCGGAGCACTAGACCTTATAAAATATTAAACATGCAAATCAAGTATTTTGTTAACTTTTTATTTCAGCAATAAATATTTTTTCGATGAAGTCCAATAAATTAAATAAAAAAAATCAGAAAAAGTAAATAAATTAAATAATGAAACCTTTTACTTTGCTCGACAGTATAATCAATAAAGCGAAATATAGTTAAATAAAATCTAAATACCTGGCTCAGAGAAAGTATTGCTAATCATATCATTCAGAGCGCCAGACTTATAAACTCCTCACAGCCAAGATCGCAGAAATACCCGGAATAAACCACAGTGCATTGCCTTCAGGATTTTGAAAACACGAATTCACAACTTAACACTTGGCACCATACTTTTCACCGTGCAACATTTTAACCAATCAGTTATCGGACACGGTGAAAACGTTTAAAAAACTCTACTGAATACATATTTGATACCAACTTTCGCCAATAGACTTGTACGATAATTATTTATAACGTTGTATTATTTCGAATAAATTTATTTTCCTTTCCTAATCTGTAATAAATAATGTGTAATTAAAGTAAATAATTTACATTAAAACTAAAGAGAAATAAATGCACATTTGAGGATATAAGATTCTGTAAAGAATAGTTTTATTCACATTCTTTTTCTTAAAAAAAATTCATTGTATTAAATAAGATGAGCGAAATGCAAACGTAAATGGCGATATTGAAGAATAATATAGAAAAGCAGATGCTTTCAATACAAATGCGAAACCAACACTCAGAAAACATACTACTGTGCCCAAAAAGTAAGACCAATAATTTTTTTTACAAAATTGTAAAACAAAGTATTACATTTTGTTGTAAATTGTTGTTTTGTTGATAATTGTAAAAGTATTACAAAATTGTAAAACAAATCAATATAATGGAAACACTATACTTAATACCCACTTTATACTCTAGACCTTATAAAATATTAAAAATTTCGCGTCTTCTTATTCGTTAAAAATACGTATAAAATAAAAAAATTTCTAACTTTTTTTTTTTTTTAATCATTTACATCTCTACTTTTATCTTTTATCTTTAATTTTTATTTCTTTTTCAAATGTCTCACAGATTTTCCGAAATTTATGCAATCTTTCTGATACTACATTTAAAGATAATAGCGGTCAATGTACTCTGTGGATGAATGGATATAAAGTAGGTCTGTGATCAGCGTTTTCGGACTTCTGCTGTAATAAGTTCTGTTACAGGTTCACCTTAGCCGCGGTATTTCTGATTGCAAGTTTCTGCATTGTGTCTTCGGCGTTTCTGACAATGATGAACTAATTATCTGGATCAATCTGAATGAATTGAGGAACAAAATTGTGTTCTCAGTCAGGAAGTTGCATTTGTGTGTACTCTAAGTACAGTAGAGCTTTTTTGTTAATGATATTTATTTGTGGCATTTATTTTAATTCTTCTTCGTTTATTATAATGTGTTTCCTTTTCTTCCAAGAAAAATCAATATATTGCAAAATTGTAAAACAAATCAATATAACCGGAACACTATACGTAATACCCTCTTTATACACTAGAACTTATAAAATATTAAAAAATTTTGCGCCATATTCTTATCCGTTAAAAATACATATTATATAAAAAAAAAAAATTTCTAACTTTTTTTTAATCATTTACGTCTGTAATTTTATCTTTTATCTTTTATCTTTTGCTTTTTTTTATTATAGCAAACGTGATCCGGCCAATCAGAGCGTTTTACAACTTTATAAAGATATGAATAATGCTTTTTTAACTAAATACCTTTTTGATATAAAAATACACAAGGCCAATTTTACTATTTCATTTTCACTTACACGGAAACCTGGAGAAATAATCTCCCTTTCTACGTAACTTCCTTTTATATTAAAGCGTTTATCAAATCGTACAACCATTTTCAAAATTTCAATATCATAGTAGTCTGCAAAAATTGATGAATTGAAATCTACGAGGCCAAGCCGATAAAACGTGTTATGAGTCGGGAATCAATTGTCACAATCTATTTTGCAAGGACAATAGGTATTATTTATTCTGAACAGGTTTTCAAATAAAATGATATTCATTTCTTGTTCTGCAATCTACAATACTTTTCCTTTAAATAAAATAAAATATTTTACATTAATAAAAAGGCAAATATTAGGTAGAATCCATTATTTCATTAAATAGTTTAAGAAGTAATATAAAAAAATTTTGTTTAAAGTAAATTCCTATTTTTTTCACTATATTGCTGAAAGTGTTTTATAAATAAATAATTTTCTTTCATTTTTTTAGGTTTATCTGGCGCCATCTATTGGTAGATATATGCAACTTAAATCTAAAAAAAAAACTGAAATTAATTAATTAAATTTAACGAATGAATTAATATTTGAAAAAACTGTATTAACATCCAGTGTCCTCCACTACAAGTTCAAAAAATGTATTTGAACTTGAGTGGATGAAAAAAAAAGTATTTTATGAACGATTGAAAATTTGAACAAGATATATATAGGGAGAGTGTGTGAGCTAATAGAAGGAATTGAAATAAAAAGGAACATATCCTAATGGCACTCTTTAAAACTGATTCACAATACATTTTCAATTATTCTATTCAGGTTGCGCACCATTTTTAAAAATCAAAATTAAGAATATAGACTTAGGAAAGATGATTTTGTCAAAAACTTAATGTTGTCGATGTCTTGTAAATTATAACATAATTTAACATAGAAAGTGAAATCTGATTACACAGCTCGTAGGAAACTATAGTAATAATTCTGTTTCGGAGATTAATTAAGGTGCATGCTATGCTTAAAACATACACCTAAATAAGTATTTAATATAAATTTGGGTTAATATGTTATGTGAATATTTTGTTTATTTTTCGGATATCTATTTAAAATTTATCTTTCGTATCTGCTCTGTTATAAAATAATCTTTTATTAAATCATGTACCTGTACACTTTAAAAATTAAGAAGGTCCACACGATTGTATGAATAGTTCATATATTTTTGAGTATGTGTTTCTGAATATGATGTTTAAAATCTCTTTTCTGTAATATTTACATTTGTTTTTTAGGGAACGAAAAAAAATTTAACACAATATTAGTTTTTAGAAGAACCTCAAGTTTGGGTAAAATACCGTTTTGTAACTGAAAAACTCAAAATATAATACAAAATTACTAGCAAGGCAACTAGGAATAACTTGTCAAGACCACACATTTATGCATAATTTGATGTATAGAAAGGATCAACAATTATGGCATTATTATCAATATAGCAGAACACGCAGCTGAGAAAACTTTTCACATCAACATCAAGCAAGTCATGCGTAGCATATTACTTTGTATATATGGTATGTATAAACTAACTACAGTTGAAAATGTACAACTGAAGCCCGATTTAATATAAATCTATAATGTGTTCAGTTCTGTAAATCTGAAAAAAATTATTTTTAAACCTATTTGGCAAAAAAGTTTTCTCCCCTCCAAACTAAACTAAACAAAAAAAAAAAAAAAATAATTTCAAAACTTTAAATAATACGATACGAATAAGAAGCAGATGTGCTCGCAATACAACTGCGAATACGCAATTCATAATGCTCAATATTTCATCAATGACAAGAATGAAGAAGACACATTTCAATACAAATGCGAAACCAACATTCAGAATACATACACTACTGTGCCGAAAAAGTAAGATCAATTAATTTTTTTTCAAAAACTCTTTATTTATTCTTCCGAATTTACTTCATCGCCTTGAAAGTAATCGCATCAGGACACAATGCACTTATGCCAACTTCTTTTCCAATCCTCAATGCATGCTAAGAAGTCATCGGCAGGCATGACCTTCAAAGCGCGCGGCGACTCACGTTGAATCTCTTCAGTCGACTCGAAATGGTGTCCCAGGGAGGAGTGGCCTTTTGATTTTAGGGAATAGCCAGAAGTCGCACGGTGTGAATACGGTGGTTGTGGAATGATATGTGTTTCATTTTTTGCGGAAACGCCACAAAGAATCAATGCAGTGTGAGCTTTCGCATTCAGTACTTTCGGTACCAATCGAGATTTGACGCGTTTGAGGCCTAAAATGGAATTGACCGATCTTTTTAAAATTCCAACTTCAGCAGCAAGGTCTCTAATTGTAAATCGACGGTTTGCAAGCACCAAATCTTTAATTGTTTGGAAGTGAGCTTCGTCGGTTGAGGTTGCTGGTAGGTTAGAGGGCTCTTTGTCTTCCACGCGTTCTCTGTCTTCTTTGAACAGTTTATATTACTTCTAAACATTTCTTTCTGATATAGGAATGCTCGCCGAATGGCTTCTGTAACATTACATTCTATACGTTTTCCAAACTAAACTTAATGCAAGTTCTTTGCTCAACTAATTCATACATTGCAAAAATCGCCGGAATCAGATTTAGCGTCTCACAAAGCCAATCGTAACTCAAACACTAACGAATATTTTGACGTCAAATTTTACACAGATGTCAAAGATAGTGCCAGCAAAATAAAAAAAAAAAAATATTGAAATTCCGTAAGTCCTGGGAATTTTAAATTCAAAATTGATCTTATTTTGGTAGTAGATGTCAATGACAATTATTTAAATACAAATGTCTAATTTCTTTCTCGATACCTCTGTCTATAAAATCAATTTCAAAACTGAAATTTCATTTTAATTCAAATAATAGTAGTTAGATAATTGGTACGGAGAATATTTAAAGATGTAATATATACATAGGGAAAAATACATTACCTGCATGAAGAAAAAAATCTATTGGCTACATAGGGATATTACACAAAGTAATACAAAAATAATAACATCAAAACCTTAACAATAACATTTGATCTTTTTCATGATTAAAAAGATTCTTTTAATGTATATTTAATCCAAATATCGGAATAATAGAAAAAGAAAGAACCATTATGAAAATAATGTCAGCTAAATAATTATTGCTATTAAAAAACTACACCAAAAACGGAAATAAATAAAATATTCAAAAAAGCACTCTATAATAATGCTGCTTATTTTTATTCGTTAAAATGTACATAATATTAAAAATAATTTCTAACTTTTTTTTTAATCATTTACATCTGTTGTTTTAATCTTTCATTTTAATTTTTTTCATTTATTTTTATGTATTCTCATAGATTTTCGAAATGTATGCAATCTTCCTGATAATATATTTATATATGAAGGTAATCAATGTACTCAGTGGCTGAACGGATATAAAACAGGTTTGTGATCGGTGTTTCCGGACGTCTTCTACTGGAATAGGTTCTGCGACAGGTTGACTTTAGCCGTAGTATTTCTGATCACAAGTTTCTGCATTGTATTGTCGGCATTTCTGAAAATGATGAACAAGTCTTCAATAGCATTCTGAGTGAATTGATGGATAAAATTGGGTTCTGAGTCAGGAATTTGCAGTTTGTGGTTGCTCGCAGTGCAATTGAGTTTTTTATTCATGATATTTATATTTGATATTTATTTTAATTCTTTTTTCCTTTAATATAATGTGTTTCATTTTCTTCCAAGAAAAGCAGTATATTGCAAAATTGTAAAATAATTAATATAATAGGAACACTATACCTAATACCCACTTTATACACTAGACCTTATAAAATATTAAAAAATTTCCGTCCTGTTCTTATTAGTCAAAAATACATATAATATAAAAACAAAAATTTCTTATTTTTTTTATTAATCATTTACGTCTGTAATTTTATCTTTTATCTTTAATTTTTATTTCTTTTTACAAATGTTTCACAGATTTTCCGAAATTTATGCAATCTTTCTGATATTGCATTTAAAGATAATAGTGGTCAATGTATTCTGTGGATGAATGGATATAAAACAGGTCTGTAATCCGCGTTTTCGGACTTCTTCTGCAGTAATAAGTTTTGCTACAGGTTAAATTTACCCGTGATATTTCTGATCACTAATTTCTGCAATATATCTTCGGCGTTTCTGTCTGTGATGAACTAATTATCTGAGTCAATCTGAATGAATTGATAGATAAAATTGTATTTTGAGTCAGGAATTTGCAGTTTTTGTGTACTATCAGTACATTTGAGTTTTTTTATTAATGATATTTATATGTGACATTTATTTTAATTCTTTTTCCTTCATATAATGTATTTCATTTTCTTCCAAGAAAAATCAATATACTGCAAAAATTGTAAAACAAATCAATATAATAGGAACACTATACCTAATACCCACTTTATACATTAGACAATGCAATCAAAATGCAAATTTATGCAATCTTTGTGATACTAGATTTAAAGACGATGGTGATCAATGCACTCAGTGGCTGAATGGATATAAAACTGTTCTGTGATCGGAGTTTTAGGACTTCTTCTACTGGAATAAATTTTTCTTAAGTTTCTGTATTGTATCTTCGGCATTTCTGACAAGGATGAATTAATATTTAGCAACATTCTGAGTGCGTTGATGGATAAAAATTGAGTCAGGAATTTGCAGTTTGCGGGTATTCGCAGTGTAATTGAGTTTTTTTTTTATTCATGATTATAGGCTGGTGAAATTTATTTCATCTCTCCTTTGTTTAATATAATATGTTTCATTTTCTTCCAAGAAAAATCAATATATTGCAAAATTGTAAAATAAATTATTATATTCAGAACACTAGACCTTATACCAACTTTATACACTAGACCTTATAAAATATTAAAAATTTTGCGTCATGTTCTTATTCGTTAAGTATATGCATAAAATTACAAAAATTTTTTAGCGCTTTTTTTATAACCATTTACATATGTATTTTTCATCTTTATTTTTTAATTTACTCATAGAATGTATCCAATCTTTCATAATTCCCCTTTTATCGAAATGTATGCAATCTTTCTGATAATATATTTAAAGATGAAAGCGGTCAATGTGAATGGTCAGTGGCTGAATGGATATAAAACAGGTCAGTGATCGGCGTTTTTCGGATTTCTTTTACTGTAGTAAATTTTGCTACGGGGTAACCTTAGCCGTGGTATTTCTGATTACAAATTTTTGAATTGCATCTTCGGCATTTTTGACAAGAATGAACTAATTATCTGGATCAATCTGAGTGATTTGTTTAAAAAAATTGTGTTCTGAGTCAGGAATTTGTAGCTACTCGAAGTGCTATTGAATTTTTTTATTGATGATATTGGCGGGTGACATTTTTTTTTTTTTGTTTCTTCTTCGTTTATTATAATGCGTTTCTTCTTCGTCCAAGAAAACTCCATATATTGCAAAACCGCAAAAAGAAATGAATATATTCAGGACACTAGACCTTATAACTAACTTAAACAATAGACCTTATAAAATAGTAAAAAAGCACTCTCTAATTTTGCATCATATTCTTATTCGTTAAAAATATATATAATATTAAAAAGAAATTTCTAACGTTTTCTTTAATCATTTACGTCTGTAAATTTTTATCTTTTATCTTTAATTTTTATTTATTTTTACAAATACACATCACATATTTTCCGAAATTTATGCAATCTTTCTGATAATATATTTTAAGATGAAAGCGGTCAATGTACTCAGTGGCTGAATGGATGAAAAACAGGCATGTGATAGGCGTTTTCGGACTTCTTCTACTGTAATAAGTTCTGCTACAGGTTAACATTAGGCGTGATATTTCTGATTATAAGTTTCTGCATTTGATTTTCGGAATTTCTGACAATGATGAACTAATTATCACAGGTAGTCTGAGTGCATTGATGGATAAAATTGTGTTCTGAGTCAGGAATTTGCAGTTTGTGGGTACTCGCAGTGCAATTTGAGTTTTTTAATATTGATTTTGATGTGTGAAATTTATATTAATTCTTCTTAGTACAGGGGTCGGTAACATGCGGCTCTTTGGATGTGAAGTTGCGGCTCTTTAGTTCCATGCGCAAACATTTTTTATTTTATCAAAAAAAATTTAAAAAACGTTCAGAATCGATTAACAAGGATTAGGCACCGATTCTATCTCTCAGTTACTTGTACTGGCTTTTCACCGCTCTCCTCCCCGTGACACGCGTCGTCAGTCCATCGGAAGCTCTCGAATGACGCCGTCGTCGGATGTTCCTATGTAGGTTTTAATTCACTTTCGACGCAAGACAATTTATCGTTTTACCCATATGCATATATACCATATATATAATAAGAATACCATAAGAAACCCTAAGAAATAATATATAAGAAACCATAATATATACCCTAAATCCTATATACCTAAGAAATGTGACATCAATCCATTGATTCATGCCATATTTGGTTAGAAATTGTAAGCTAACTCGATGCAAAAGGGGTAAACTTGACACAAAAAATAAAGTTTTATTAATTATTCGTTAAAATTGTGTTTTTTCATCAATATAAAAAGGAAATATGAACCTGCAGGTGGCAAATCAAATAAACTTGTAAACAATAACATTATATTGGCAATGTTTAGTAATTTAGAATTAGTTTAACATACCAAAGATGCCCCATCAGCTACTTTGCAGAATATTGTTATACTCAAACTTTGTCGAGAATGATGGACGACTGAAAGCCTAATACTGAATAAATATTTACTTTAAAATTGTACTGACATGTATATGTGAATATTTTATGTAATTCTCAAATCAATTATTTTTGAGAAAATGTGTCATAATATTATTTCTGCAATATAAAATTTTTGCACATAAGGTCCTATAAAATAATTTAAAAAAAACGTGAATACTAAATAAAATAACAAATATTTTTAATTTCCCTAATTGGATATTGAATAAATAAACTGTGATATCTCTTGGCATTGCAAAAAACTGGCTCAGAGTAAATTGTACTAATCAAATCATTGAGAATGAGGATACTTTTACTCATCGTCTCCCAGATGCAGTTAAGAAACGCTTGTACATTCTTCATTTCTTAACTTACCAGTTGCGAACAATAATGATCACACCCTTCGCAGTGCGATGTTTTAAACATTCAGCTATCGAGGACGATGAAAAGCTTTCCAACATACGATTGAATACAAACTTGATGCCAACTTTTGCCAATATTCTTATATTTAACGTTGTGTGACTTTGAATCAATTTATTTTCCTGTCCTAATCTGCAATAAACAATTCTGTTTTAATAAAATAAATAATTTTCAATATTTAAATAAAAAGATTCTGTAAAGAAGCGGTTGTGTTTTCAAGGAGCAATTTTTTCTTAAATCTCATACACAATTCATTTTATTAAATTGAAGAACAAAAAGTTAACTTAATTGGCACTATCGAAAAATATTATAGAAAAGCAGATGTTCTCTTCTTAAACTGGAAAAAAAAAACACCATCAGTCTGAATACACATTTGTTTTCTATCTTGCTCTTGATATCCTCACGTTCGGTATTAAAGCAGATATGTGGTAGGAGAACGTGCACGACATCATGGTGACGATGTCTAAAAATCTCTACCAGAACTTACTCTTTTACTTCTCTGCTACAACCGAAATCCTACCTCTAAAAAGAATTCAAAATCAGATGTTTTTGAGAAAATTTGTCACAAAACTATTTCTGCATTATGAAATTTTTTTAAATAAGGTCCCATAAAATAATTTAAAAAATGAGAAAATACGTAAATAAATAACAAATATTTTTTTAATTTCCCATCTCGGATATTCAATAGATAAACTAAAATCTTTCGTTGAACGTTTGTAATAAATTGAATAGTAATCTAGGATATTGTTCTTTGCTGTTCTCTATGGTTGCTAAGCTATTGCATAAGGCTGAATGCAATGAAGATTAAAAAAATAATTAAAATATGCTTTTGTGAACTGCTGAAGAAAAATAAATAAATAAAGCATATTTAAAATGGAATTTAGGAAAATCTTTGTTGTATAAATGTAATTTTATAAAGAAACTTTATGATTATAGCTTAAACAAGTTTAATATACAAATCTTTGAGAAGAGAATGAGCGTGGGTTCTCTGCCTAAGTGGATGAAACATTGGTCTAATTGCAATGGCATTCAAGTTTCTAGAGCTCAGCTGCGTACACATAAGGAATATTGAAGTTATTTGAATTTTAATGTAGGACGGTATTCCGTGCTGTTCTCTGTGTTGGCTGAAATGGTAGCCTAATCTGAATGTGTCTGAATGTGTCTTATCGTTGTGTTAGGAATGTCCTTTTAAAAATTTATTTTAGAATTAATAATTAATTGCGAGTATATAATGGTAAGCACTATATTGTCTCAGAACATCAGTAATTATGTTTAATTTCTGACTTAGTGAATAACTAGTTCCAACCATTTTAAAACAATTATTACTTTTTCCCCAATACTCGATTAAATTTTTCACAGAGACTCTCCTCTTTGTCAACTTTCTGAAAAGTTACTGAATATCAGATAACTGTAGACAGACGTCAAAAAATCCGAAATATTCCGATTATATTTTAAGACAAATATCGAAATATTTTGAATTAATTAATTATTATATTTGACCTGTTATAGATCGGACACTCTATGACAGACATTGTTGACATAGCGTAATAATTAAAATAAATTAAAAATAATAAATTAGTCTTCCTACCACAGAATGCAGATTAAGTGACAATGAAATGAGTTTTTTTTACCTGCGACACACATTTCACTTTGTCGCCATTTGTTTTTATGAAATGCTGTGACTCAATGCAAATCATACAGCTAAATGAATAATTACATCCTAATATCGCAATCACGTTTGCATGAATGCTGTCTACGTAATATTCAGGGCAGGTTTTACGAAAAGTATAACCTTCTATTCTGCAAAACATATTTTTTCTTTCCATTTTTCCAACAATAGATTGATGACATATTTCATAAGAAATTTAAAAGCTAATTCGCAGCAAAAATGGTGAATTTGAAAAAAAAAGGTTTTATCAATTATTTCATTAAGACTGTGTGTTATTCATCAATATAAAAAGAAAATATGAAACTGCAGGTGAAAAAGCAAAAACAACTTTTTACAATAACATTATTGTGGTAATGTTTAGCAATTTACAATTAATTTAATATACCAAAAATGCCCGACCACCTACTTTGCAGAATATTATTATAGTCAATATTTGTCGAGAATGATGGAAGATTTAAAGTCTAATACTGAATAAATACTCACTTTAAAAGTGTACTGAAATGTATATATGAATATTTTATATAATTTTCAAGTCAGATATTTTTGAGAAAATTTGTCATAATATTATTTCTGCAATATAAATTTTTTCCAAATAATGTCCCATCAAATAATTTTAAAAAAATGAGAAAATACATAAATAAAATAATAAATATTTTGAATTTCCCTTCATGGATATTAGATAAATAAGTTGAAATATCTCGTTGGAAGTTGCAAATAACTGGCTCAGAGTAAATCGCACTAATCAAATCATTCAGAAGGACGGTCGCTGTTACTCATCGTCGCCCAGCTAGCTCAAATACATTTAAGAAACTCTTGCACATTCTTCATTTCTTACCCTACCAGTTACAAACACTGACGACCACTCCCTCCGCAGTGCGACGTTTTAACCATTCAGCTATCGAGCACGTGAAAAGCGTTCCAACGTAAAACTGAATACATCTTTGTTATCAAACTTTGCCAATATGTTTATACGATAATGAAATATAACGCCGCGTTATTTTGAGTAAATTTATTTTCCTTTCCCAATCTGCAATAAACAATTCTGTTTCAATAAAATAAATAATTTACCTCAAAATAAATGAGAAATAAATGTACAGCGTAAACAATATAATCTGTAGATTTTTTCACCATCTGAAAAAAAAAAAAAATTAATTTTGTTAAACTAACAAACAAACAATTGAATATAGAAAAATATCCTAGGTGTTATAGAAAAATATCATAGAAAAGCTGATGTTCTCTCAATAGAACCATGAAAAACCACTCGAATAAACATTTGTACAGACATCGTCTAATTGACACGGGATTTAGGTTTCGAAAATTTGGATACGTAAACGTAAAAAAATAGTGAAGTCATTTGAGTGTTAATCTGAGATGTTTTTTTTTTGTTATAATGCAGCTGGCAAACACTTAGACAACTTGGTCTAGGATGCCTTAAGGCAAGCGCTGCACTGACATTACTCACTTTGCATTATCCAGGGGGGCGTAACACTTGAAGATACGCCACGGACGCGGAGTAGCAATGGCGCTCTATGATCCTATCAGGACCGGGACCTACGGCTTAAAGTGGATTCAGAAGCATTACAAACATCCATGGCACCACCGGGATTTGAACCCGAAGTTATCTCAGATGTTATTCAGTTTCTGTTCTCTATGAGGACTAAACTTGTGCATTAGGCTGAATGCAATGAAGATTAAAAAAATTAGTCTGCGAGAATGCGTCACCGGTGTGTTGTGAGTGAGTTTTTAAAGAATGTATTATATAATTATTTACGCATATATTGGGGCAAGCGCTGTCTATCTGAGAACATCATAAATAGATATTTTTATTTCAAACTTAGTTACGTTTGACAATAATTAATTCCCACCATTTTGAAATAAGTATTATTTATTTTTACCGCGATACTCGATTAGACTTTTCACAGATACTCTCCTCTGTGTCATCTTTCTGAACAGTTGTTACTGTTAACTTTTGTTGGGAAAAATTTTTGTAAAAAGCTTTTTTATTATAATTTAAAAAAAGTTCAATACAGAAAGATTTGAGAAGAGACGAAGTGTGGTTTCGCTGGCTATTTGGTTAAAACATTAGTCTAATTTCTACGGTAGTCTGGTTGCAAGACCTTGGATGCGTATGCGTAAGAAATGGTTGAGACATTTGAGTGTTCATCTATGATATTGTTCCGTGCAGTTCTCTCTGTAATGACTAAACTGGTGCATTAGTCTGAATGCGATGAAGGTTAAAAACTTAGTCTCAGAGAATGCGTTACCGGCGTGTTAGGAGTGTGCCTTTAAAGAATGTATTGCAGAATTAATAATTAATTAATTGCGAGTATATAAGGAGGGCACTATATTGTCTGAGAAAATTATTATTAATTTTTCTTCCTGACTTAGTTGTGATTGTGAATAATTAATTCCAACCATTTTGAAACAATTGTAATTTACTCGATTAAACATTTCACAGATACTCTCTTCTGTGTCAACTTTCCGAAAAGTTACTGTAGACAGATGTCGAATAATCCGAAATATTTCGTTTATTTTTAAAGACAAATCACGAAACATTTTGAATTAATTTAATTATTATATTTGACCTGCTATAGATGGGAAACTCTGCTTCGTACAATCTCAATCAATTAGTCAGTTACAAATCAGTCAGTCTTCCTACCACACAATGAAATCAGGTGACAATGAAATCAATTTTTTACCTGCGATAAGCGATTTACTTTGTCGAGATTTGTTTATATGAAATAATTTGACTCATTGCAAATCATACAAATAAATGAATAAGTACATCCTAATATCGCAACTACGTTTGCATGAATGTTGCCTAAAATGTATTCTAGGCAGGGTTTACGAAATGTATAAATTCCTATTATATTCACCTCCTATCCTGCAATGCATAGTATTTTTCTTTCTATGTTAAATAAAAAGACCAATATTAGATTGATATGTTTCAAAAGACATTTAAAGCTAATTCGCTGCAAAAGGGGTGAAAAAATGTTTTATCAATTATTCCATTAAGATTGTGCGTTATTCATCAATATAAAAGGACACATGGACCTGCAGTTGACAAAGCAAATAAACTTGTACACAATAACATTATATTGGCAATGTTTAGTAATTTATAATTAGTTTAATATACCAAAGATGGCTGACCACCTACTTTGCAGAATATTATCATACTCAATCTTTGTCGAGAATGATGAAAGATTTAAACCTAATACTGAATAAATATTTACCGTACTGAAATTATGCTGACATGTATATATGAAGATTTTATATAATTTTCAAGTCAGATATTTTTGAGAAAATTTGTCATAATATTATTTCTGCAATATAAAATTTTTTCAAATAATGTCCCATCAAATAATTTTAAAAAATGAGAAAAATACATAAATAAAATAATAAATATTTTGAATTTCCCTTCATGGATATTAGATAAATAAGTTGAAATATCTCGTTGGACGTTGCAAATAACTGGCTCAGAGTAAATCGCACTAATCAAATCATTCAGAAGGACGGTCGCTGTTACTCATCGTCGCCCAGCTAGCTCAAATACATTTAAGAAACTCTTGCACATTCTTCATTTCTTACCCTATCAGTTACAAACACTGACGACCACTCCCTTCGCAGTGCGATGTTTTTTAACCATTCAGCTATCGAGCACGTGAAAGCGTTCCAACATAAAACTGAATACATCTTTGTTATCAAACTTTGCCAATATGTTTTTATACGATAATGAAATATAACGCCGCGTTATTTTGAGTAAATTTATTTTCCTTTCCCAATCTGCAATAAACCATTCTGTTTCAATAAAATAAATAATTTACCTCAAAATAAATGAGAAATAAATGTACAGCGTAAACAATATAATCTGTAGATTTTTCACCATCTGAAAAAAAAAAATTATTTTTTATTAAACTAACAAACAAACATTTGAATATAGAAAAATATCCTAGGTGTTATCGAAAAATATCATAGAAAAGCTGATGTTCTCTCAATAGAACCATGAAAAACCACCCGAATAAACATTTGTACAGACATCGTCTAATTGACACGGGATTTAGGTTTCGAAAATTTGATACGTAAACGTAAAAAAATAGTGAAGTCATTTGAGTGTTAATCTGAGATGTTTTTTTTTTTTTTGTTCTAATGCAGCTGGCAAACACATAGACACAACTTGGTCTAGATGCCTTAAGGCAAGCGCTGCACTGACATTACTCACTTTGCATTATCCAGGGGCGCGTGTAACTTGAAGATACGCCACGGACGCGGAGTAGCAATGGCGCTCTATGATCCTATCAGGACCGGGACCTACGGCTTAAAGTGGATTCAGAAGCATTACAAACATCCATGGAACCACCGGGATTTGAACCCGAAATAATCTCAGATGTTATTCCGTTCTGTTCTCTATGAGTAATAAACTTGTGCGTTAGGCTGAATGCAATAAAGATTAAAAAATTAGTCTGCGAGAATGCGTCACCGGTGTGTTGGGAGTGAGTCTTTAAAGAATGTATTATTTAATTATTTAAGCATATATTGGGGCAAGCGCTGTCTATCTGAGAACATCATAAATAGATATTTTTTATTTCAAACTTAGTTACGTTTGACAATAATTAATTCCCACCATTTTGAAATAAGTATTATTTATTTTTACCGCGATACTCGATTAGATTTTTCACAGATACTCTCCTCTGTGTCATCTTTCTGAACAGTTGTTACTGTTAACTTTTGTTGGGAAAGATTTTTGTAAAAGCTTTTTATTATAATTTAAAAAAAGTTCAATACAGAAAGATTTGAGAAGAGACGAAGTGTGGTTTCGCTGGCTAAGTGGTTAAAACATTAGTCTAATTTCTTCGGTAGTCTAGTTTCGAGACCTTGGATGCGTATGCGTAAGAAATAGTTGAGTCGTTTGAGTGTTAATCTAGGATTTTGTTCCTTGCAGTTCTCTGTGATGACTAAACTGGTGCATTAGTCTGAATGCGATGAAGGTTAAAAACTTAGTCTGAGAGAATGCGTTACCGGCGTGTTAGGAGTGTGCATTTAAAGAATATATTGCGGAATTAATAATTAATTAATTGCGAGTATATGAGGAGGGGCTCTATATTGTCTTAGAAGATTATTAATAATTTTTCATTCCTGACTTAGTTGTGATTGTGAATAATTAATTCAAACCATTTTAAAACTATTGTCATTTACTCGATTAAACATTTCACAGATACTCTCTTCTGTGTCAACTTTTCGAAAATTTACTGTAGACAGATGTCGAATAATCCGAAATACTTCGTTTATTTTTAAAGACAAATCACGAAACATTTTGAATTAATTTAATTATTATATTTGACCTGCTATAGATGGGAAACTCTGCTTCGTACAATCTCAATCAATTAGTCAGTTACAAATCAGTCAGTCTTCCTACCACACAATGAAATCAGTTTTTTACCTGCGACAAAGCATTTTACTTTTGTCGAGATTTGTTTATATGAAATAATTTGACTCATTGCAAATCATACAAATAAATGAATAAGTACATCCTAATATCGCAACTACGTTTGCATGAATGTTGCCTACAATGTATTCTAGGCAGGGGTTTACGAAGTGTATAAATTCTATTATATTCACCTCCTATCCTGCAATGCATAATATTTTTCTTTCTATGTTAAATAAAAAGACCAACATTAGATTGATATATTTCAAAAGACATTTAAAGCTAATTCGCTGCAAAGGGGTGAAAAAATGTTTTATCAATTATTCCATTAAGATTGTGCGTTATTCATCAATATAAAAAGGACACATGTACCTGCAGTTGACAAAGCAAATAAACT
Organism: Caerostris extrusa; assembly: GCA_021605095.1. NCBI lineage: Eukaryota > Metazoa > Arthropoda > Arachnida > Araneae > Araneidae > Caerostris > Caerostris extrusa. The sequence continues at coordinate 134,240 of BPLR01006220.1, forward strand.
TGTACACAATAACATTATATTGGCAATGTTTAGTAATTTATAATTAGTTTAATATACCAAAGATGGCTGACCACCTACTTTGCAGAATATTATCATACTCAATCTTTGTCGAGAATGATGAAAGATTTAAAACCTAATACTGAATAAATATTTACCGTACTGAAATTATGCTGACATGTATATATGAAGATTTTATATAAATTTCAAGTCAGATATTTTTTGAGAAAATTTGTCATAATATTATTTCTGCAATATGAAATTTTTTTCAAATAAGGTCCCATCAAATAATTTTTAAAAAAATGAGAAAATACATAAATAAAATAATAAATATTTTTAATTTCCCTTCAGGGATATTAGATAAATAAATTGAAATCTCTCGTTGGACGTTGCAAATAACTGGCTCAGAGTAAATTGCACTAATCAAATCATTCAGAATTACGGGCGCTGTTACTCATCATCGCCCAGCTCGCCCAAATACATTTAAGAAACTCTTGCACATTCTTCATTTCTTACCCTACCAGTTACAAACACTGACGTCCACTCCCTTCGCAGTGCCATGTTTTAACCATTCAGCTATCGTGCACGTGAAAACCGTTCCAACATAAAACTGAATACATCTTTGTTATCAAACTTTTGCCAATATGTTTATACGATAATGAAATATAACGCCGCGTTAGTTTCAGTAAATTTATTTTCCTTTCCTAATCTGCAATAAACAATTCTGTTTCAATAAAATAAATAATTTACCTCAAAATAAATGAGAAATATATGTACAGCGTAAACAATATCATCTGTAGATTTTTTTCACCATCTGAAAAGACACGCCACGGACGCGGAGTAGCAATGGCGCTCTATGATCCTATCAGGACCGGGACCTACGGCTTAAAGTGGATTCAGAAGCATTACAAACATCCATGGCCCCACCGGGATTTGAACCCGAAATAATCTCAGATGTTATTCCGTTCTGTTCTCTGAGGACTAAACTTGTGCATTAGGCTGAATGCAATGAGATTAAAAAAAAAATTAGTCTGCGAGAATGCGTCACTGGTGTGTTGGGAGTGAGTCTTTAAAGAATGTATTATATAATTATTTACGCATATATTGGGGCAAGCGCTGTCTATCTGAGAACATCATAAATAGATATTTTTATTTCAAACTTAGTTATGTTTGACAATAATTAATTCCCACCATTTTGAAATAAGTATTATTTATTTTTACCGCGATACTCGATTAGACTTTTTTCACAGATACTCTCCTCTGTGTCATCTTTCTGAACAGTTGTTACTGTTAACTTTTGTTGGGAAAATTTTGTAAAAAGCTTTTTTATTATAATTTAAATAAGTTCAATGCAGAAAGATTTGAGAAGAGAAGAAGTGTGGTTTTCGCTGGCTAAAGTGGTTAAAACATTAGTTAATTTCTACCGTAGTCTTGTTTCGAGAGACCTTGGATGCGTATGCTTAAGAAATAGTTGAGTCGTTTGAGTGTTAATCTAGGATTTTGTTCCGTGCAATTCTCTGTGATGACTAAACTGGTGCATTAGTCTGAATGCGATGAAGGTTAAAAACTTAGTCTGAGAGAATGCGTTACCGGCGTGTTAGAGTGTACCTTTAAAGAATATATTGCAGAATTAATAATTAATTAATTACGAGTATATGAGGAGGGGCTCTTTATTGTCTTAGAAGATTATTAATAATTTTTCATTCCTGACTTAGTTGTGATTGTGAATAATTAATTCAAACCATTTTAAAACAATTATCATTTAGTCGATTTTAAATTTTTCACAGATACTCTCTTCTGTGTCAACTTTTGAAAAGTTACTGTAGACAGATGTCGAATAATCCGAAATACTTCGTTTATTTTTAAAGACAAATCGAAATATTTTGAATTAATTTAATTATTATATTTGGACCTGCTATAGATGGGAAACTCTGCTTCGTACAATCTCAATCCAGTTAGTCAGTTACAAATCAGTCAGATATTCCTACTACCACACAATGAAATCAGGTGACAATGAAATCAGTTTTTTTTACCTGCGACAAGCATTTTACTTTGTCGAGATTTGTTTATATGACATAATTTGACTGCATTGCAAATCATACAACAAATAAATGAATAATGACATCCTAATATCGCATTCACGTTTGCATGAATGTTGCCTGCAATGTATTCTAGGCAGGTTTACAGGAGAGTATAACTTCCTTATTATATTCACCTCCTATCCATGCATAATATTTTTATTTTTATTAAATAAAAAGACCAACATTAGATTGATGTCATATTTCATAAGACATTTAAAGGTAATTCGCTGCAAAAGGGGTGAAAAAAAGTTTTATCAATTTTTCCATTAAGATTGTTTGCGTTGTTCATTTATTATAAAAGAAATATGAAGTTGCAGGTGACAAACCAAATAAACGTGTACACAATAACTTTATTGTGGCTATGTTTAGTAATTTATAATTAGTTTAATATATCAAAGATGCCCGACCATCTACTTTGCAGAACATTATCATAGTCAATATTTGTCGAGAATGATGGAATATTTAGAACATAATACTGAATAAATATTTACTTAAAAATTGTACTGACATGTATATATGAATATTTTATGTGATTTTCAAGTCAGATATTTTTGAGAAAATTTGCCATAATATTTTTCTGCAATAGAAAATTTTTAAATAAGGTCTCATAAAATAATTTAAAAAATGAAAAAATACGTAAATAAAATAACAAATATTTTTAATTTCCCTTTTTGGATATTCGATAAATAAACTGAAATCGCTCGTTGGACATTGCTAATAATTGGCTCCAGAGTAAATCGCACTAATCAGATCATTCAGAATAACGAGGAATTTTACTCATCATTTCCCAGATTGTAGAAATACAACTATGAACGCTTGCAAAATTACACTCACGTTTTTAAATCTTCAACTTCTACTAAATTGCAAACACTGATGACCACACTCTTCACAGTGCGATGTTTTAACCATTCAGTCGACGACGGTTAAAAGTTTTCCAACATACGATTGAATACTTTTTTTAGAAAATAAATAATTTACAATATTTAAATAAAAGATTATGTAAAGCAGTTTGTGTTTTCACATCAATTTTTTTCCTAAATCTGAAAAAAAAAAATTATTTTATTAAATTAAAAAAGAACAAAAAGTTAACTTAAGTGGCACTATCGAAAATTATTATAGAAAAAGCAGTTCTCCCACTTGAACTCTCTAAAAAAAAAAACACACTCCGAATAAACATTTCTTCTCTGTCTTGCGCTTAACATTAAATGCTCATTATTTCTTCGTTTAGATTAAAAGTACATACGTGTATGAACCACATCATGGAGACAATGTCTTGAAATATCTACTCATAACTTACTGTATTACTACCTACGTCCGAAATGTTACTTCTAAGCTTAGAAAGAATTTTTATATTCCTTAAATAATGACGCGCAATGAAATAGCTTAAATCATATAGCTAAAAAAACGCATGCAATCTTTGTAAGTAAGGTAGTTGGGTTATACGTTACAAAGTCTCGACCTTTAAAGAAGAGGGCCAATTTCAGGTTCATGGGAACACTTTTTAATTTTGTTTACAAGCATTGCATATATATATATGATATTATTGCAAAAATTAAAACTAAAAATATAAATTAATTTAAAAGTGCGGTTTGGAGATTTCGGAGACTTTATTTATTTTTAAAAAAATAAGAAATGCAAGCTTAATTTCAAATGCTTTGTTATTGAAGGAAATATATATAGTTCGTGAAGTTATTTTACTGATGATATGACCTTCGGACGGTATATGTATACAACCGTAATATGTATACAAATCACTGTACCGCAAATTCCAACATAATCACTTTGAATAATAATTGTTTTATTTGGCCTTTCTTCAAAAGATCTATCGTAGTAGTCATTTAAGCTCTGAGGGTCTTTGTTTGCTGGGTCCTTTTTATTCTTTCAAAATATATTTAGCATTATTGCTCATAGAACCACACTTACAACAGAATGGTTTGATTTCACCATTATCCTAGAAGTTCTTAAATGATCAAGCTTAAAAAATGAATTAAATTGTGCCTTAATATGGCAGAAGAAAAGCAGGGAGAGAGGTAGTGAGTCCTTCCTTCCTACCATACTTCCTACGATATTTCTTTTCTTGTTTTTTTTGTCTATTAGTCGCTCATTTGAAATTGCAAATTCGCTGTAATATCTGCTAACTAATCTTGATGTTGATAGATACATGTTGTTTCTTCAATCTGAATATTACGAAGCGTTAAATTATATTCTCCCCCAATATGATATTCATGAAACGTCTTAAGAGTTGTTTGAATTTTTATCGATTAATTCGACTGTGTTTCTGGCGAATAACCATTAATTTTTCTCACCTTTTCAAAATCAGTGACATATTTTGTTTTCTATTAAAAAAATCCTTTAAAGCATAATATAAGCATAATATGCGTATGTTTCTTCCCTGCTTTCTATGATCTTGGCGTGCATGAGTTAATCTCCGCTTCCTAATATTAACGATATGCTTAACAAGTTACACTCTGAGTGAGTTATTTGGTATGTCATAAGAGAAAATTCAGTTTTATTTTATTGAATATCCAGGTAGGGCAATTAAAACTACGTATTATTTATTCACTTTTTTTCATTTTCTGTAAATTATTTTATTGGATTTTATTTAAAAATATAGTAGAAAAAATTATATAATAAAATTCTATAATGAATCTCCACCTAGCAATGTAGTAATATTATCCACTATAATATTTATATCCTGACGTTTACTGAGTTCTTAACTATGATAAAAATATTTAGCAGTTACGTGTGATGTGTACAGGATAAAATTATATTTTGAGAAAATATATACTTTGCAGAAATAAAATAATAATTTAATTTTAAAATATAATAATAATTAATATTTAATATAATTTTTGATATATATTTGCAGTTTAAATGCGAATACCATTGTTTCCTTTCGGAATCTTTTGATTATGTCTCTTACATGTTCGTTTGATTCCTTTATTTCAAAAGATATGTATTTATTTATTAAAACAAAATATTATTACAAATTATAAAAGTAAAATAGTATAATGTTATACGCAAATCTCATGGTACAAGCCTATTGGCAAAAGTTAGTATCAAATATGTAGTTGTAGCATACTTTAATCATTTTCACTGAGCTTAATGACTAAAAGAATGAACTTGAAGTGTGGTCTTAGTGTTTGCAATTATTAAGTTACGAAATAAAAGTATTGAAAATTTGAAGATAATATGCAAATGATTCTTTCCGGTATTTCTGTGTTGTTGATATGGATGAGTTAATAATCTTTTCTGAAGTCTGAATGCATGATTAGCACAATTTATTCTGAGCCATGAATTTGCAAAGCGGTTCTATAATGATTGTAGCTTATTTGAATATTCCTTAGTGGAAATTAAAAACACACATTGGTTTTACTTATTTACTTTGGAGTCTGGCTACTAGAGGGTCGGAGTTGATTTTATTGAACTTGTCAGGAACAATTTATTGCAGAAATATAACTTTTGACACATTTTCTTACAAATATCTGATTTGAAAATTGTGTAAAAAATAGTCATATAAACATGTTTGCACAACTTAAAGTGGGCTTTTATAGAAGATGGATTAGCCTTCGGTACTACAGCAGATTCGTTACCAGATGCATGTGATGACTTGAAATCCACTTTTAAATAGCAGGTCCCAGTCTACGACTGTAGAACGTTGTGGAACTGACACTAATGAAAAAGAAAACATCTAACGTTCCGAAATCTACCAGCAGCCAGATTGGACGGACTTAGCCCACCATGGGACTGTCGCGACATTGAAGATTAGGTAAGGCTTATCGCTCTACGGTCATTTTTTTAGCTTAATGTGGTTTCCGAATCACAAAAAATACATCCATGTCATCACCAGGATTAGTATCTGAAGCCTGTGATACCAAAGGGCAGAGCGCTAGTCGCTTCACCACCACGCGCGCGACAGTGAAGAAGTTTAAAGAAAATATTTATTCAGTATTATGTTTTTAATCTTCCACCATGATAAACAAAAAATAGCTATGACAGTGTCCCGCGTGTTAAATGGTTGGGAATCATTTGATATATTATGTTAGTTCTAAATAAATAAACGTCGCCACATTAATTTACTGCATACAAGTGCATTTGCTTTTTTTACCTGCAGGTTCATATTTCCTCCCTTACTTATATTGATGAATTACGCGCCAATCGTGACTGAATAAAAGATTAAAAATTTTATTTTGAGTCATCTTTACGTCTTTTACTGTGAATTAGCTTTAAAATTATTTATTGACCTAATAAACAAAATATGACGTCAATCTATTGTTGGCATTTGTAATTAATTAACATAAATTATTTCACTTTAATAAAGAAAAATATTATGTATTGCAGAATAGAAGGTTAATATAGGTGAATATAATAGGAGGTTATACTTTTCCTAAAGCCTGTCTTGAATATATTATAAGTATAATTCATGTTAACATGATTGCGACATTTGATAATAATTATTCTTTTAGCTGTTTTATTTAAAAGAGTCACCGTATTCCATAACAGAATAGCTGAATGGTTTAAAGTATTGCACTGTGAAGAGTGTTGTCCCAATTAAGTTATGAATTCGTGAATTCAAAAACGTGAAGGTCATACGCAGAAGTTTCTTCTATGTATTTCTGTGATCTTGGCGATAATGAGTTGAGAAGCCCTTCCCTCTGAAAGACATGATTAACAAAATTTACTCTGAGCCAGAGATATTTGCAATGCCTTGCGAGTGATTTAGGTTTATTTATTGGTTATCCAGTTATGGAAAGTCAAAATATTCCTTAATTTTTTTTTTATTTACATTTTCTCATTTTTTTTATTTCTTTTTTTATTGACTTTTTATTTGAAAAAAATTATTCTAGAAATGCAATCAACAAATATTCTCAAATATTTTATTTGAAAATTATATAAAATATTCTTATAAGTATATAATTATATATATTTTTAATATATTTATAATTATATATATAATTATAAATATTCTTATAAGTATATATATTACATTGTCAGTATATGTTCAAAGTTAATATTTATTCCGTGATATGTTTTCCATCTTGCACCATGCTTGACAAAGTGTGGTTATAATGTTCTGCAGAGTAAATGATTGATTTGGTTTATAAATCAAAAATTAATAAAACATTACCACAGTAATGTTATTTTGTGCAAATTTATTTGCTTTGCCACCTGCAGATTCATATTTTCTCCTTATATATTGATGCATTACGCAAGATTGTAAAGGAAAAATTAAGTAAATTTTTGAGTCACGTTTAAGCATTTGCAAGGAATGAGCAATAAAATTCTTATTTATTGAACTTTTTTAAACATGACATCCTTTTGGCATTTTTGATTAATATAACGTATTTTACTTTAATAAAGGAAAATGTCACGCATTGCATTATAGTAGTTGAATATAATTATTTTTCTTAAAATCTGTCCAGAATGCATTGAAGGCACCATTCATACGAAAGTGATAGCGATATTTATTAATAATTATTCATTTAGTTGGATGATTTAATATGAGACACTGAAAAAAATAATAAATCATAATAAAAATAATAAATGAATATTTATAAAACTGATATGTGAACTGAATGGTAAGATCTTAGTTGGTAGAATAATTGTTCAATATTTATTACATTTCGTCATAAGTGCTATCGTTTAAATGTGTCTCCCTGCAATCTTGGGCCCCTGGTGGCCAATTGGAAAGTTATACCCTTTGATATCACAGGCTTCAGGTTCAAATGCTGGCAGTAGCATGGATGTTTGTGAGTTATTCGAATAATTTTAAACTGTACGATGAAAATAATTAGAGACTTTAGAGATAATAGGCAGACTTTGGTGAAAAATAATTATATTCAACTACGATTCTGCAATTCATGATATTTTTCCTTTATTAAAGTAAAATTCGTTCAACTTTTCAGCCCTCGTGTGCATAAGACGACCGTAGAGCGACAAAACCAACCCTGCAATCTTGGTATTGATGAAATAATGAGCAGTTACTATTTTGAGAAAATTATGTGCTAAAAACAGTTGTTCGCAGTTGTATGGCAATTATTCATATCGGATTATATGTAGTGCTTCTAGTATTTATTTATTTACGCTCTTTTTTTCAATTCCTACTAATAGTTCACACTCTCCTATACATATATCTTGTTCAAATTTTCAATCGTTCATAAAATACTTTTATACATCTACTCAAATTTAAATACATTTTTTTGAACTTGTAGTGGATGACATTTGATGTAATACACTTGTTTCAAATATTAATTAAATTTAATTAATTAATTTTTTTTTTTAGATTTAAGTTGCATGTATTTAATAATAGATGACGCCAGATGTAAGAGGAAAATTTCAACTTTATTTGTATAGGACTTTTCTGCATACAGTGAAAAAAAGTAGGAATTGACTCATAATTTTTTTTTTTTATATTATTTTTGTTTCGGTGTGATGATTTTATTTGCTATGTTAAATTGCCCTGCTATAGTTTACAAGACATCGCTAACAATAAGTTATTTGCCAAAATCATCTTTTCTAAATCTTCTTATATTCTTAATTTTGATACTAAATTATTTAAGGTAATTTGAATTGAATAATTGGAATTTTATTGTGAAAAAAATTTAAAGTGGTGCCATTATGTATACGTTCAGTTTTTATTGAATTGTTTAATAAAATAATGGCTTTTACCTTATGATGTAATGAATAGTTTCTACCCTTAATGTATTTTATTTTTTATTAAATGTAAAATAATTTATTTTATTCAATGAGAAATACTATTTATTGCAGAAAAAAATGAATATCGTTTTATTCGAAAAAGTTATCCAGAACACATAATTCTGTGATAGGAAGATTAACCGATTT